>JANTFE010021108.1:145441-166096 GCA_027562315.1 Costus pulverulentus
TTGGACGATCAGCCTGGCAAAGGGACATGGATACTCTTATTCCTTATCACAGTTTGAGGTTGTCGATGGCGACATTTATTCCGATGACTTGGGTAGCGGCGATGTACTACTAGGTGCCACTCACCGCTTGTGATGAATGAGTCATCACTACCAATGTCAGAGGGACCTACAGGGTCGCACACCTAGACGCTAGAGACTCCGTATTGATCGGTTAGCCTCTGATCGGATCGTTGTATGATTCGGATCATTTTAGGAAGCTGATGCTATGGTTTTTCTTATGAGGAGATGAGACTTTATTTTGTTCATGTTTGACCACTAGTTGACTCTAGTGGACCATGTTTGACCTCTGTTGACCTGAGGTGTCAAAATGTGTCGAACAAGGGTCTTAGTGCAAGGTTGAGCTATGTACTTTAGTCACATGAATAAAATAAAACTATTAATTGGCAAAAAAATTCTTCTCTTGGCTAATTAATAAGCTTAAGCGCAATTTACAATTAATTGCGTATGCGGGGATTCGAACACATGACGCTTAATTGTGAGTAGGCGCCTATGCTTGGGCGCAATTTATAATTAATTGCGTATACGGGGATTTGAACCCATGACGCTTAATTGTGAGAAGGCGCCTATGCACATAGTCCCGCATGGGAAGATCTCCAAAGAGGAGTTGGCGCTTCTATTATAAATAGAGAGACCTACCTGGGAGATTCTTGCACCAGTCTCTTTTCTCCTCTCTTGTTGTCGCCCCCCCTGCTCCTGGCGTGAGGGTCTTGGAGGTGACGACAAAGAGAAAATTTTTGCATCAAGGTTGGGACAAGTTGTAGTGCTGCCCACTCCTTGTCGCCAATGGTTCCTCTTCTTCTTGGTGCGTGGTCTTCGAGATTGGCGCAAGTAGAGAACAAGCTAGAGGCGCAGATCTCTTCTCCCGAAGCTAGCACGTGCGCGGAGCGGAGGAGTCTCGAGGCAGTCCGTGTGTGCTCGATTGTAGAGGACGGGCCTTTGCGCGTCTCAGCCATCGCCAGCATCAAACTGCTAAGTGAGGTATACCCCTATCACATCCTTTGTATTCTTCGTAAGACAGTCCTTATTGTTGAATTAGGAATCTCGTTTCGGGCTCGCTTCCGCTGTTTTTGATTTTAAATAGCCCGGGGATTCCCAACATAGCCGGCCTACGATCTGAAGTCGTTAGGGTCAGACTAGAATGACGCATCAGTGTAGCCCTGAACACTGAGCTCTTTCTGTCCCCCGTAGACCAATAACAAGTCCTTAGTTCTTCTCAGATACTTTAGGATGTTCTTTACAGCCACCCAGTGCTGCAGACCTAGATTGGATTAGTATCGGCTAGTTATGCTCACAGCATAAGCCACATCTGGTCTAGTACACAACATTGCATACATGATCGATCCCACTGCCAAAGCATAGGGAACTCGACTCATTTCATCTCTCTCAGCCTGTGTGGTAGGACACTGGCTCTTTGAGAGAGTAAGGCCATGTCTTATTAGAAGGTATCCTCTTTTGGATTGCTCCATATAGAACCTCTCCAGGACCTTATCAATGTAGGTACTTTGACTAAGGGCGAGGAGCCTCTTGGATCTATCCCGGTAGATCTTTATGCCTAGAATATAGGTAGCCTCCCCTACGTCTTTCATCTCGAAACACTTCCCTAACCATGTCTTCACAGATTGAAGACTAGGAATGTCGTTTTCGATGAGTAATATGTCATCGACATACAAGACCAGAAAAGTCACCAAGCTCCCACTGAATTTTCTGTATACACAGGCGTCATCTTCACTTTTGATAAATCCATAATCTCTCACAGCTTCATCAAGCCGAATATTCCAACCTCGAGATGCTTGCTTTAATCCATAAATGGATTTCTTTAGCTTACAGACCTTACTCGTGTCTGCAGGATGGATGAATTCATCAGGCTGTGTCATGTACACATCCTCTGTCAGCTTTCTATTAAGGAATGCTGTCTTAACATCCATCTGCCATATCTCATAATCATGATATGCAGCTATAGCAAGCAGGATCCGGATGCACTTAATCATGGCAACTAGCGAAAATGTTTCATCATAGTCCACCCCGTGGACCTGTCTGAATTCTTTAGCCACTAGTCTACCTTTGTAGGTAACTATGTTGCCATCCATGTCAGTCTTTCTTTTGAAGACCCATTTACACCCTATGGGTTTTACCCCATCAGGCAGCTCAACCAAATCCCAGACTTGGTTAGTCGACATGGAATCCATTTTGGATCACATGGCCTCAAGCCATCTCTCAGAGTCCGGTCTAGAGACCGCCTCATCGTAGGTACTAGGCTCATCTTCGATGATAAAGATCTCATCGTGTTGGGCCGATAGCGACCCATACCTATCAGGTGCATGACGAATCCTTCCAGACCTACGTGGGACCTATGTCTGAGCCTCAGGTTGCTTGGCAACCAGTGCAGGTGGCTCAGGTTCCACCTCTCTCTCTTTGTGGTTGCACTTGGACCTCGTCCAAGTCAAACTTGCTCCCACTAACTTCTTTCATGAGAAATTCTTTCTCTAGAAAGACAGCAACCCGAGCAACAAAGACTTTGTTCTTGTTGAGAACGTAGAAGTAGTATCTCTTAGTTTCCTTGGGATACCCCACAAAAATGCATTTATCAGATCTATGTTCTAGCTTGCTAGAATCCTGACGTTTGACATAAGCCTCACATCCCCAGATCTTGATAAAGGAGAGATTAAGGCGTCTCCCACTCCATACCTCGTATGGAATCTTTGAATCAGTATAAGAGAAGCTGTCTCAACTGCAAACCCTAGAATGAGGGTGGTAGTGTTGCATGACTCATCATGGACCGAACCATGTCCAACAAGGTTCGATTTCTCCTCTCAAACTCACCATTCCATTGAGGTGTTCCAAGAGGAGTGAGTTGGGATATGATCCCACACTCCCTAAGATAGTCATAGAACTCACCACTCAGGTACTCTCCACCTCGATCGGATTGAAGAGCTTTAATGGATCTTCCAAGCTGGTTCTCTACTTCATTTTTTAACTCCTTGAATTTCTCAAAGGATTCAAATTTATGTCTCATTAGGTAGACATAACCATACCTACTGAAGTCATCAGTGAAGGTAATGAAGTAGCTGTGTCCTCCTCTGGTTTGTTTATTGAATGGTTCACACACATCCGTATATATGAGATCTAACAAACCTTGTGCCCTCTCACCAGTTTTAGTGAAGGGTGCCTTTGTCATTTTCCCTAATAAACAAGGCTCACAAGTATCAAATTCCTCCAAGGAACTTGAATCTAACAACCCATTTGCATGGAGTTGTTGAATGCGATTTTTGTTTATATGGGCTAATCGACAATGCTATAGGAAGACACCAAATGAACCACTCAGTTTGATCCTCTTACTATTTATGTTACATATAGAACTATTCATGTCCAAGACATATAAACCATTGCACAATGTACCCTTCCCATAAAACATATTTGCAAACGAAAAAGAATAGAAGTTCTCCTTTATTTCAAATATAAAACCTTTCCTTGCCAAGCAAGGAATGGATATAATGTTTTTGGTTAACAAAGGTACACAATAACAATTGTCTAGTTCTAATTGAAGTCCTAAAGGCAGAGAGAGAGTCAAAGCTCCTACAACAACAGCATTAACTTATGCTCCGTTTCCAACTCGTAGGTCAATCTCTCCAGCCCGTATCGATTTACTCTTTTAAGCCCCTGCATATTTATACAAATATGAGCTCCACATGCAGTATCCAATACCCATGATATAAAAGTAGAAAGGTTGACTTCAGTAACATAAACACCTGAGCTAGAAGTTAAGGCCAAGCCTTTCTTCTCCTCATTCTGAAGTTGTTTGTAGTCCCTTCTCTAGTGGCCCTACTCACCATAGTGGAAGCACCTCTGATCCTTTGACTTCTTTGCCCTTTTCTTCAGTGCTTTGGTAGGACCCTTGGCACTGCCCTTAGCACGTGCCTTTCCTTTCTTCTTTATCTTCTTGGTCACAGGGACCAAAAGAACAGAATTGGGCTTGGTCTTTCCCATCTCTCGCTCGGCTGTTTGGAGCATATTCAGTAGTTCCTCCCTCGTGCATTCAATCCGGTTCATGTTGAAATTTATAATAAACAGACTGAAACTAGGGGGCAGGGACTGCAGAATAAGATCCACAACCAGCTCGTTGTCTATTGTGTGTCCCAGTCTTCTGAGATGATCCACATTCTCAATCAACTTGAGAACATGGGGTCTCACTGGTGCACTTTCAGACAACATGCACCGAAAGACTGCTTTGACAGTGGCATATCTCTCAGTTCTAGCCTGAGCCTCGAACATCTATTTCAAATGAGTGATCATTTGAAAGGCATTCTGCTTTTCATATTGCACATGAAGTTCAGGTGCCATAGTGGCTAGCATGAGACATGCTACTTCCAAACAATCATCCTGATGCTTTCTAAAAGCATCCCTGTTTGCCACTCGGGCATTGGTCGCAGGAGCCGCAGGAAGAGGCTGCTCAAGGACATATAACTTCTTCTCGAGCTTGAGGGCTATCCTCAAGTTCCGATGCCAGTCCATAAAGTTGGATCCAACCAACTTATCCTTATCTAAAAGGGATCGCGGTGTCAATTCGCTAGTGTTCGTAGCCATTGTTCTACAACAACCAAGAAACAACAGATTAATACTACTTCGAGTCATTTAAACTAGACTTATTTTAAATGACCATGGCTCCCACTATTTTAATCGAATTGATAACCCACAAAGTCAATCAGGAAATCTTGAGATTTCTTAGTGAGATGAGATCCTTATTCCACACAGGGCTTCGCGTCCCACGAGGGTGGGATGAGATGCACAAAGTGACCCATGCTTCCTAAGGTGGGCACACCGGCCGATTGCTCCAAGCAATTCCCCTTATCAAGACAGTCTAAGCATTTCATGTCCAGCGAGGGCTGGGTATGAAATCTTAACCTCTCAATGATGCCTCTAGAGTTTCATCATGTGCCCAGCAGATTTGAAAATCTAGTGAAGTCCATTCCTAATCGTTATGCCTAGGGTCAACGAGTTTCCTTGCGAAGGCACGCCCGGTTAAAACAGATTGGGGGAAACCATTGCCACCACACACCTACTAAAGATAAGTGGGTGTGTCCCACGAGGGTGGGAAACAGTTCACAACATTACTGATCAATAGTTTGATGAGGGCTACGCATTAGAAGGCTACTAGACTTGATATTTTATTCGAGGGTTTTTGAGGTCTCATCAACTCTGTTTTATCTTATGTCTAACATTACAGGCATGCAATCCTATAGTGATAACATAATGATAAAATATCACAGGCATGCTTTAGCAAATATTGAAAGCAGTAAAAGAATGATGTGATTATAACCTATTCAAGACATTGAACCAACCCATGCCAAAAAGAGGTTCAACTCTTGACCTAGGACTTAAGCCCCTAAAACTAGACCTAGCCTAGCCGACCTCTAGCTTGATCTTCAAGGTTGGCTCCAAGGTCTTCTGAGGGTGAACCGCTATCTTGCAAGCCACAAGAGGGATAGCACACAAGCACAAGGCTAGGCTAGGTCTTTGATCTTAAATCAAATCTTTTGGTTATTTGCGATTAATTTTTCATGATGATTTTATGGATCCTATCGGCTAGCAATTTTGTTAGATCAAGAGACTCAGCCAGTCCGAAGACACAATGCCCGTCCTACTAGACAAAACTACATGCGCCTTTGATCTTAAATCAATCAAGAAAAATAAGCCAAAAATCCAAATGAGATTGACAAAGAGGATAGGAACAAGAAACTTCAATTTTTCTAATTTAGAAAAACATGCGCCATGTTATATGCAATTTACAAAAATTGAAACATGACATGTGAGCATAGAAAAGCAAGAAAGAAACATCGTTCGAGGCTCGCAAGTCGCTCTGATACCACTATTGGGAAACCCCGGGGATATTTTATAATTTTTCAGAGATAGACATTACACTTTACATTGCACAGCGGAAGAATATCCCCAAAATAGGCCAGTACCAAAAACCCAGTGAAGATCATCAAGCGAGGGGATCGACACGATGCGATAGAAAGTACCTCAAAGCAATGAGAGAAGCCAATATTGAGGTAGGCGCCCAAGCGTTCGCCCTCTGCAGTCTCATACACACGGATGCCTCGAGCTCTCTTCTTCCTTGATTGGTGCTAGCCTCGGGAAGAAGATCCAAGCCTTAGGTCACCGCCTCGGGAAGAAGATCCGGAAGGCTCTTCATACCATTATCTCGCCAAGTACTAGCCTGCCAATCCCTTGTCCCCGCCCTGGTGATTTGGAGCCGACGAGTTCTTGCTGAGTTGTTGAAACTGGAAGTACATACACATAAGCCCAACCTTCAACTTGAGATCACCTCTGTAAGCCATTGATTGAAGGCCACGAAGGGGGTGGGTCCCCTTCCTCCAAGGGGACCTCAGGTGTTCTCAATCCAATACTCTTCCCAAAATTAAATACGCATGCTTGACATTGTAGGAATATCTGTGCACCACTTGAAACTTGCTAATCAATATCACGATAGAGCTACATACTTAAGGGGTTCCTTGGGCTTAGGATTCTGTCCTACATTAGTGGTATCAGAGCAACCCTTAGGTGCTCTATGTTAATATGCTTTTAATCTAATTTAGGTGTGAGAAAATTTTTTGCTGTTGTGTTATCTATCTCCGAGCATTCTGAAATTTTCTACACTTTGCCTTGCGTAACTGGTTTTCTGATTGTTAGCTCTCGCTGATTGGTTTCTTGCTCACAACTCTCTGGTTTATTCTTTTCTAAGCGCTGCTATTTGTGTTAAGAGCAAAATTTTTCTAAAAACATTGTATTGGGTAACTCTGCCCTGAACCTGTTTACTGATTTGCTTGTTCTGATTTTTGCAAATTCTGTTCCTGAACTCGGTTTTCTGGCTGCTATGCCTATGCTTTGATGTCTTTTGGTATATATCTCTGGATTACTGAATCGTGTGATAAGTTTAACACTGAGTCAGGAGTTCTCTTGTTGGCGCAAATAATTTTGAAAATTCTTGCAATTTGTGTGCGCAGATTTCCTGGAGATTTCTGAAATTTTCCCTGCTTGACTTGCTTAGCTAATTTTTAGTCTTGATAGTTCTCCTTTGGTGGATCTCCTACTCACGCATCTTTGCATTTAGTCGTGAACACAACTGATTGCTTCAGGAACATTGAACTAGGTGTATGCTGAAATTCTGCATAGAACTTATTCGCTGAAATGTCTATTTACTGTAGCTTACCACCTGCTGAACTAGTGTTGAGTAACTGCTGTAGTCTGAATCTTCTAAATACTGTTGCAATAACACCCGGTAGTGAGTTAAGCTACAGTGTCAATTGCTACTAGCTGAAGTTGATCTCTGTTGCATAGTAATACTACACACTGCCGTAGTCTCATCTACAACATCTACTGTAGCTTACTATTGACTTTCTGATTTTCTGCTGATCGTGCGTTGTTGTGTTAACTGTAGTGCATCTTTCCTTTACTTCGGCCAGCATATCAGCTACCTGCTTTCTAGTCTTGTCAACTGCCATACTTGAGTCTTGTCAACTGCCATACTTGCGCACAATACTATATTTTGAGACTGAGTTCTGCTGCATCATCTTCTTACTTGTCGTGCAAAACTCTAAACTGCAATACCTGCTTATTATGTTATATATTTCTGCACTTAAACCTGTTGCACTAGCCAAATATATTTGCTGCATTTACACCTCTTAATAAGTTGAATCTGAACCTTAGGCTTGCTATGAACTACAAATCTGAAACTGCACACTCATTGTTGTACCCGAAACTGGATCAAACAGAAGCTGGAATTTACGTTACTGTTCATTACCAGAATTTGTTTGAGTTTGCTTGCTGTACTGTCTATTGAATTCCTGCGCTTACCATCAGCATTACTGAATTGTGCATTTACATTCTACATCTGAAATTCTGCTATTAAACTTCTGAAATTCTGCACTTGCATTCAAATATGGATTTCTATCTTCTTGCTACACTTAATCTGTAACCATTTACACCCAATAACTAGATTAGCTTTCCAACACATACATATGCTGCAATTGTTTTGAATTCACTTGGTAATCTGTTTTCTCCATGTTGAAAATGGTATTCCTGCATTGCTTATAACAAACCATCACTTCCAGCTTGTTCAGTTTATTGATCAACATCATGCGACACCTTATTCAAAAGGAAACATGTTTCATAGTTCAAACTTAGTTCAGCTTGCATTGCATAAACTGAATTCCAATTTCTTGTTATTACATTTTGTACATGTTTGCTGCCAATATTATTTTTGAAAACTTAACCAGGATTCACAAACAACTATGGCATGGCAGAATGCTGAACCTTATTATCTGCCATATGAACACAACTATACTCACACTTATGATCATGCCCATAGGAGAACCTTTAAACCAATGGAACCAAACCACTATAGAAGCCCACCTCTTTTTGGAGGAAACTTAGACTCCCATGAATTTCTAAATTGGCTGAAACTAGTTGAACATTACTTTGAGGTAAATGCTATACCTGAAAATGAAAAAGTCCATCATGTCCAGTCTCTTTTACATGGCTGGGCTAGAACATATGGGATTGTTGTGAGACTTCATTTAGAGGATCAAGGAATTAAAATCCCAAAATGGAAAGATATGAGTTGGTGGTTAAGAGATCGCTATGTAACCCAACACTACAGGCAACACATAAATGACCAATTGTCTACATTGGCCCAAGGAGATGACTCTATAACTGAATACATAGAAAAGTTTGAAGACTTACTTTTTAGGTGTGATATAGAGGAAGATCCAGGAATAACCCTTGTTCGGTTTGAAGAGGGACTTAGGAATGATATAAAAAATGCTATCATGCTCTACCCTATTAAAACCTTAGAAGAGTCCTACCAACAAGCTCTAAAAATTGAGTATGAGATCAAGTTAGCTAAGAAGAGACAAGTTGAACATTTTAGGACTCTCCCAAAGGCTAATGATAGCCCATCCGTCGTCCTAATTCCAAAGGTACAAGCTAATGATCCAACACCTAAGGATGATACCTACTTACCATCTAAAGATTCTCCTAAGCAAACCTTGACCGTGACTCCCCAAATCTTTGGGGAAGAGATAGAATAAATTATATATGCTACAGATTATACTAGTGAGGATGACATAGAGCCACAAGAGATAGAAGATCACCATGGGCAAAACAAGGATTCATCCTACACCATGAGCCATAATTGTCAACAGCCTCCTCTAGAACCTACTACGCTGCCATTAATCTTAGAACCTGAATCTGAACTTCAACGCACATTACCTTTTGAAACACCTCAGCCCATTCCCTCCATCTAAGGAGACATTCATGAGGAAAACATACATCTCATTCTTGAGCTATCAGAACCTTTAGGGAATGAAACTAAGGAACAATTACATGACACTTCTAGAGGCTTAACCCACTGCCAATATGGTTTAAAATTTGAATATTGCTTTGATAATACCATGACTATGCACATGCTACAAATGAAATCATCTTTTGCTTTAAACGAAAAGTTGCATGCTAAAGTTTATCACGAAGATGATATTGATTTAATTATTCCTCAAGAATTCCTAGCTAAGTCAGCTCTATGCTCGCAATTTGATATTGATTTAATCTGTGCATCTAAAATCCCAATAGAGTATTACCCTAAGGCTTGCACAAAAATATCTAGGTGTATTCTCTCATTACAAGCTTTTACCTCCGGACTTACATTTTCTTATCATGTTTTTAAATTACAAATTTCCTGCACACATAAAGAAACAATTACTTTGAGATATTTGTATTTTATTGGCAGGAGCAAAGATATTACGAAAGCTGATGACAATTTGCATACATTGGGGTGGCCACATGAACTAAAATGGAGCTTCATATTTAATTATCCGGAGGAGAATTATGCAGCCCCCCGGAAAGATGATGCAGGAGCATGGGACCTAAATGATATCCACACCTTAGGCCTACCACCGGAGCTGAGCTTTGGCGGTGAAGATCACCTGAAGTACTTTGGCCGAGATGATTTTTGCACCTTGGGATTACCACTAGAATTCAATAGTGGGAAAATTCAATGCTAATTCTTCAGGAGAAGAATTCTTTTACCCCCCAGGAAAGTTGATGCAGGAGCATCTTCAAGGATTAATTATGTTTGACATTTCCTGCATTTGGACTCATTTACAATTTCAACATTTAGACATTTACTTTCAGCACTTAAACTTGTCTATGTCATATTTGGTTCTACCTAGTCTTGTTTGTCATGAGACTAGTTTGGTAGAACAATTTTGTAAGCTTTATATTTCTATTTGGGTGCTATCATTGTAGGAAGGACTTAGCCTAGGATTTACTTTTAAGCTTTTATTTTATTTTGTAGTGAATGTATTAGGTTGTTATAGCCTAGGTTTATATCACCTGTAATGCACTACATGGTACCTATGCTTCCCAACCTTCACATCCCTCTTGCAAGCTGGTTTCATCAACAAATCAAGGAGGTCAACATCAATCCAAAAAGTCAACATTTCCAACAACTTCAGCCTTGTCAACATTCTCAAACATTTCAATAACATCCGCAGCTCCAACATCCTCAGACGGTAATCACAGAATTCAACATCTTGAACATCAGTCAAAGAAGTCAACCACCTCAAGGAAGAAAGACAAATCTCAGCCGAATTAGCCCAAAATCAACGCCAGCTCATACATCCAGAATCTGCCGAGACCATGATGTGTTACAGCCAAAGCTACAAGTCAATTGCATGCGCAACAGCCACTTGCCACCGCCAATATTTGCCAATCACAATCCCCTTAATTCCAGCTAGGCTAGAATTCCAATTGACAGCTTCAGATTGTAACGTTGAGAAGACAAGTTTTAAGTCCATGTATTGTTCACTTTGCACAGATTGATGAATTGGAAAAGAAAACTACTTTGAGTTAGTGGATGCTTCTCTGTTGAGGGAGTGCCGGACAGCCCCTTGTTTGTGTGCTTTAGGGTGAGCCGGAATGCCCCTCTTCCCTGTCTCCTCGATGGTGAGCCGAAAGGCCCTTCAAACCATTATCTCGCCAAGTACTAGCCTGCCAATCCCTTGTCCCCGCCCTGGTGATTTGGAGCCGATGAGTTCTTGCTGAGCTGTTGAAACTAGAAGTACATGCGCATAAGCCCAACCTTCAACTGGAGATCACCTCCATAAGCCATTGATTGAAGGCCACGAAGGGGGTGGGTCCCCTTCCTCCAAGGGGACCTTAGGTGTTCTCAATCCAATACTCTTCCCAAAATTAAATACGCATGCTTGACATTGTAGGAATATCTGTGCACCACTTGAAACTTGCTAATCAATATCACGATAGAGCTACATACTTAAGGGGTTCCTTGGGCTTAGGATTCTGTCCTACATTACTTACCATCTTATCTTGCCGCCCAAGCTTTTGTGGAAGGAATTCAAAATTCGAATTTGTCATTCTTGCGCCCACAACCAACAAGGAAGGAAGCCATCTCGCCACCAGCATGGAGCCTCATTCAAAATTCTAAGAAATTCCATAGAGGCTTCACCAAAGAAAGAAAGGATCTACACTCTTAATTGCATTCACACCTTGAATTAAATGCTGAATTTTTCTCTCCATTTTTGTAAGTGGCGCCTAAGGGGCAAATGACCGCCTTGCCCACCCTCTACTTTGCCTATAATTGTAGCCTTCCTCATGTATTTTCGCAGCTTTGATGAAATGAAAATTAGTCTATTAGTTTCCTAGGTAAACACTAGTGTCACCATTAGTAGTAGTAGTAGTAGTGTTCTTCCAAGGGTTGAGCCTTTCTTCTTCCATCTTCTCCACCAAGATTCTAAGAAGGCTCCTCCTCTCTTACATCTTCTAGCTGAGGGCTCTTCATATCATAACTTCCATCTTGATGCCAAGAACTCTCCAAGAGGACATAATGCGCAAGGAACGAGAAGGAGGGATCTCCAAACCAAGCAAGCTAAGTTTCTCTCTTTTCCTTTGTCTTGTTTCCTCTTGTGATCCGAATAGCATCTACACTACCCTTTAATTTTGTAGTTGGAGCAAGGAGGACACGCGAATTGGTGGCGCATCCCCTCTTCTTTTTTCCCCTCTTCTAATTAAGATCTCATATTAGCAAGGGAACTTGTGAGGGCTAGCCTCCCCCTTGATTTAGTGTGTGTAATATGAATCCGAGGCTTGTTCGGATCCCTTTGTGTGTTTGTGTGTAATGCTCAATCATTCTACACCATCCATCAGAGTTGGACCGGTGAAGAACGGGGTGATACGATCCTTCAATTCTTAAGGGTCGCTCTGTAAGTTTACTTCCTACATTTACCGCTTTCTAGTTTAATCTCAATTATAGTTTTCTAGTTTAATCTCGATTTTTCTCTATTATATAAAATACAAAAAATTTAGTTTCTCAAAACTCGTTAGCTTTAAATCCGATTTTTTCCTTAGTATCTACTTATCTATCAAAATGGATTTCAAAAATCGTTGTTTGAATGTTTCTAGACCCCCTGTCCTACATCAGGTCCTTGAAGAAGCGCCATGGAGTTGATCCTCAAATTTGTGCAGTTGATGGGAACTTACGTTGTGTTTACTAGGAAGGATGGAAAGTATAAAAGATGGAAAAATTAGAAGGATGGGAAAGTTAGATGAAAGGGAAAGTGAAAAAATTTTCCATCCTTGTGTTTACTTGAAAGGATGAAAAATAAGATGGATTGATATATATACTCCAATTTTATATTTTTACATACATAATAGTAAAAAATAATTAAATACTTATAATTAATTATTAAATTACACTAAATACAATCACTATTAAATAAAAAAATATAAAATATAAAAAATATTATGAATATGAGCTAAATTTTTAAAAATAAACGTACTCGAGATTGATAACTTGAAATACCTTGATAACTTTAAAATTTATTAGACAATCTTCTACCAAATATGAAAAATCCATTTTCAATTAAATCCCCACGAACTGCATGTTTTCTAAGCAAGTAAGTAGTAGCATCCAAGTACACCATCACAAATAGCATTTCAATACAAGTTGACAAATGTTCAATTTGTCTTGAAAGGACAAGTATAGAATGCTTGCTGGGCATGATGGTCTAGATCTGAGGCCCCCTTTGGGCCAGTAGCTATATAATTCTTTCCAGCAATCACTACATGCTCGTTACTTTGTATGGCTAAATATTTATCAAAAGCGAAACTTATAGGTGAGGATCCAACTAACTCTCCAAATGAGAAGACACTGTAGAGGACACCTAGTTTTCCCTTCTTAATAGTTTGTCACTCATAGCGAGGAAGTTTCCAAACTTCCAATTAACACTATAAAAACTAGTAAACAAATTAACAAGTTAACGCACTATAAATGCGAACTAGCCACAGCCCACCTTGAGAATATAACCAACTATACTTTATTGCTATATCTGGTATACATTGAATATATATAGCTAGTAGAAAATTTCAATACAGCCTACATCACATGTATTCCCTTCCTACCATCAATCTGCTCAGCACTCCTGAAAATAAGTAGGCAGATCAAAATAAAACAAGAATGAAACTGGAATTGTGGTTATCAAAAGTGAAACTTACTTTCATGGTCGGCTTTCTTCAAGTCAAGACATATATCATAAACCAAATACATACAATGCAAAGAATCAACTCCAACTAAACCATTCTAATATAGGGAATTCCATATCAACTAGTAAAGTCTAACAAAAATGAACTATGAAAAATTATATACATGAATCGGTATCATATATCTAGTGTAAGCCCTCAACTCAAACCATACCACTCTAAAACAGGGAATCCAACAGCAAATGCTTGCCGGAAATCATCAAATACAGGACCAAAATTATAAATACACAAAATGTAATATAATAGCACACAAAAATATTTCAAAGCAAAGTGACAAATGTCTACATAAATAGTAGCCATAAAGTCTCAGAAGTCACATCACACAATCCATAAAAGTTATTACAATAAAAAGTCACAAATCACCGTCCAAATCATCATAACGATGATAAATGTCACATATAACTTTAGCCATTTAATAACCTATTTAGCACTACCATTTGTAGTCTTTCTGGAGTTGCAAAAAAAAGTCTACTTTTGTCTATGCTCCCCTCAGAGTGACATAAGCATCAACTATTCGATACTCTAGCACTCTAATTCTTCGTAGCTCTTCAATTAATTCTTTTTCTGTGTGCTCCTTGTAAGCTTCAGTAGCAGAAGTAGGAGCAGGAGCATAAGCAAATTTTTTAAAAGACTGATTGGTTTTCTTCATACAATTCACTAGATGTTCTAACTTTTGATTCGCGTCTACCAGTGTAGATGCAATAACATCATCAACTTTTGTATGCTTTTTCTTGCCACCACTCTTGAATGCAGTAGTCATATCAGTAGTTTCTTTAATAGGCTATGTATGTGGTAGATCAAATAGAGTACTTTCATTAAAATTTCTAGAGGACATTTGAAACTCGCCACCCAATGAGACATTGTCCTGATCTTCAGCATCATTTGTCAACATATTCATAAATTCACCACAAGTAGCTGAAAAACTACCTATGCTACTATCTTTTGTGAAAAACATCTCTAACTTATCAAAGTTATGAACCGGAGTGCCCTTCCACTTTCTCAATTGAGGATTTGCTTGTAAGCAGTTGATTAATTCAAGAAATTAATACAATATTTCAAATGATGAAAACAAGAAAATAAATTATTACAACTAATATACCAAAGTAATATCATCCAAAACTATATCTTTAGCTTCAAACATTTTCATCTCAATGTTACATGGTATTCTGCTTTTGTGTTTGAACATCTCATTGTATGTCATGAAGTTATGCTTTAGAGTTTTTATTCGGTTCTTCAAATGATCTTTTGTTAAACGTATATCAAATCTAGGAAAGCATATAGTTAACATGTTTTTGTAAGTAGTTGAAGTAAATGTACCATCAACTCTAAAGCCTCTTGTCTGTTGCTCAATCATAATTGAAATGATCTTTTGTTAAACATATATCAAATATAGGAGAGCATATAGTTAACATGTTTCTATAAGTAGTTGAAGTAAATGTACCATCAACTCTAAAGCCTCTTGTTTGTTGCTCAATCATAGCATCAATTAATATGTTATCCCTTTCTTCAGTCTATTTGACGTTTTCTTTTTTTTTGAGCCTTCAGCGGATTTGCTAGATTTTTTACTCATCTTTCATTTAGTAAGACAAAGTAAAAAAGGTTAGACATATATAAACATAGTTCATAACTTGGCTGCAATAACTTCATGCTTAATATAACACAAGTTCATAACATTAATGTTCCAAAATATTCAAAGTACAACAAAGTTCACAACAAAATACAATCACAATACATAATCATTCCACATTGCATTTGTCATATCATCCCTAAGTCGAATCCCTTGATTAGAATCGTCATCTAGTCTACTATACTAGAAGCATCGTGGGTTATTGAATTTGCCAATTCCTCATCAACTTCAGCAATGATGTTTTCATCAGGATCAACACCCATCAAATAGTTGTGTAAAACACAACATCCTAGTATAATTTTAATATGTGTTATGCGTTCTAATAGGATAATGAGGTTCTATTCCACTTGCTATTATTGGAAATGTCTTCTTCGATACGCCAAAAGCTCTTTCAATCATGTTTCGAGAAGATGCATGTTGATGATTGGAAAATTCTTTTGGATTTTGTGGGCAAAGTTTCAAATATTCTTTCAAATGATAGTGAACTCCTCCATAAGGTGTGATAAAATAATTTTTTATCCCAAATCTAGCATCACCTAAGCTGAATTTTCATATGATAAAAATGTGTCATTAAATGATAAAATTTAAGATCTATAAATAGTTTTTAATGAATGAACTAAAATATTTACTTTCTGGAATCTTTAAATTATCATATCTAGGCATGACATCCTTTAATATTCATGAATCTGATGTTGTGCCTTCCCACCCAGGGAGGACATAAGTAAATTTTATGTCGAAGAAACATGTTGCTAAGATATTTGTTGTTGGCCAATCCTTCCTCCCCCTAAATCTAGGTGCATCATTAGAAGAAACTCTTACACGTATATGTGTCCCATCAAGAGTTCCTAAATAGTTATGCATATGTGTTGATTGATTTGAACAACTAAAATATTATTCTTTATATGAATTGCATTTGACAATAATGTACCTTAAAATATGGGTACAATCTGATTGTGTTGTATATCTCAAGTGGATCCATTGAAGCATTAGGTTGCTTGATAAACTTTATGTGTAAGCTGATAATAGTATTCAACACCTCATGAAAGTGGCAACTAACACTTCGAGGAGAACGATGAAAGAAAAAATAAAGTTCTCGAATCTTCACGTTATGAGTGATCAAATATAAGAATTTTGCGATTTTTTTCTCGACACTAGAATATTTGGTGTCCTTTACTAAGTTGGATCCTCGTAGTAGCTCACACAAGTTACTAAAAGCATTTGTACTCATTCTCAAAATGTTATGACAAATTTCATTAAAGCTAGTTAGTTTCCTTAAAACATCCATTCGCTTGAATTTCATTTCTTCAGTACTCTCTAATAATTGCTTATCAACATAAGATGATTGTAATCTTAAAAGTACAATTCGGTGCATATGCGCTACACAAAATCCAACTATAGTTGCAATACAATGCCTAAGGTGGTGGTAGCGCAGTACAAGGTATCTTTTGTCTTTGTTACTTGTTGGAGCCATTATAATAAAACCTATGAAATCATATCATGTGTGAGGTTAAGTTATAGAAATTGGTAAAATCATTTCTAAAATCAACAAAGAATACTAAAAACCAATTAAATCACATTATGAAAATTCTCATTATGAAAGAAAAATTATTCAAGTAAATGGAAATTTTTTTTTTGTAATATTTGTCTTTGTAATTTACATATTTTTTAATGAGAGTATAAGAACTATGTTTTTGTATTTCATGAACCTTAATTAGTAATATGAATGTATTTCATGTTTTTAGTTTACATATTATGGAACTGGAACTCACCTCGAATGTTTAACAATGGATTACGGATTATATGTTCTTTGTTCACCTTGATTCCATCTTTATTTGATATTTCTATGCTATATGCATTTCTTTTATAAGGACCTAACACAATTTATTTCATTTAAATGTAAGATGTGTCAAATGACTAATACAACTGAAGGCACCAAACAAGATAACATCAAATGAACTGAAGACATGGATAATGTCTTCATAGATGCCATGTTAGAACAATAGGCAAGAGGTTTTAGGGTTGACAGCACATTTACTACTACTACATATAAGAATATATTGTCTATATGCAATCAAACATTTAATATATCATTGAAAAAAGAACATATGAAAGATCGGATAAAAACCCTGAAAAGCCATTTCAACACATGTCATGAATTATTTAAAAGGAAGAGCGAAACCTCATGGAGTTTTGAAACAAAAATGTTTAAAGTTGACAAGAGCGTATGAGATGATCTTATTCTGGTATGTTAAATTTTGTTTAATATAAGTTACAATTTGTTTATATGTTATGGATTTAATTTTTGAACTTAAACTTTTATAGGCTAATCCTTGTATGAAGTAATGGAGGAGCACTTCTATTCAAAACTAAGACAAGCTAGAAGAGTTGTTCTCTAAAGATCGAGCCTCTGGAAGCATGGCTACTAGTTTCAAAGAGCATATGAATATGGCTAATAGAGAAGGTGAAAACAATGATATGAATAATATACCTATTGAATGATGATCTTGAAGATTGTGTAAGCCCATTGCCAAGGCCATCATACAAGTCAAATGATTCAGCTGCATCATCTAAGAGTAATAAAAGAAAGTTTAATTTAGTTCAATTGCAAGAAGCTTCTCTTACATTGCAAGAAACTGCTTTATCAAAAATGGATGCTACAAATGATAAGCTAGAGGCAATGATTGAATGTATGAAAGTAACAAATTAAGTTTTGTCTACACAACTAACTCCTAATCCTGTAGAGCAGCAATACACTGAAAAGGAAATATTTGATGAGTTGAATAGGATTAGAGTTGCACCGCATCGCTTGCTTCGTGCTTTTCTAGCTATTGGAAAAAGTAAAGAGAACACACGACTATTCTTTTCAGTTCAAACAGAATATCGTCTTGGGCTCTTGAATGAGATGTTGAATGATTAGATGTTTTAAATTGATGTTGGACTATGATGTCGGACTATCTTATTACTATTTTGAGACTAGTGGAACTATCTTGGATATTGTGTTATCGTTATTGGTACTATGTGTGTTGTGTTGAATGAGATGTTGAATGTTATGTTATTGACTAATGTGTGTTGTGTTTGACGATATGTATGTGTATCAAACTTTAATTATGATCTTGTTATATGTGTTGTGTTCATTTTATTGCTTATGTGTCAAACTTTATCCTTGTTCTTGTTATATGTGTGTTAAGAATATTTATGTAGATGTGTAATATAGATAATGTGTTGTTTTGAGCCGTGGTTTTATTCTTTCTCTTATCTTGGTTATTATGTTTATGCTTCTCATATCTTTCTATTATTTGTTATTATGTCGTGGAATGCTCATAGGTTGTGAAAACTTACTTAAAATGATTAAGGTTGTATATAAAATTTATAATGAGAGGTTGTAAAAATTAATTTTAAACAATTGAGGTTGTAAATAAATTTTAAATGATAAGTTGTAAAAAGTAATTTAAAATAATAAATTATAACGATAAGTTTTATTATTCAGTTAAAGGTTATATAATAATTGAAAACTGTATAATTTTCCTTTTTTATTTCTTTCCTTATAACGAAACACAAGGGTGAAAAACTGTGTTATTTTTTATCCTTCCAGTTTTCTTTTACCCACCATTTTTCTTTTCTCTCTTATTTTTCATCCATCTTTGGAAACAAAGCCTAATCTTTCAAGTATTATGTCTTCCTCTAACTTTTTTCTCTCTTTTTTTACCCAAGAGGAGAGTCTTGATTATAGAGCCAAAAAGTAGTTTGAGTGAGGGTGAAGACAACTTGCACTCCTATTTTTCTTTCAACACTAACATAAAATTATTTGTACATATAATTGCCTCATCTTTAATCTTCGAGGTATATATCCATACCTTTATTGAATGTTAATCAATAAAGGTTACAAAATAGAAATTACTTAGCGAGTGTTCTTAGGTTCACTAGTCCACATAAATCTCAGTGCAGAAACTCAAAGTGATTTAAATGCTCTATTTGATAGAGCGATACTGAAAATTGCAATTTTGTTCTACTTCTAAACAACTAACATACTACTATGAAGATGAGCTTATTGTACCTAAATGGCGGCATTCTCTTCCAACAAGAACATCAATCTCTCTTTGACTCATATTACTTAGACACCTATGCCATAAATCTATAGCAATATCGTTAGTTGCTACACTAACAACACATCCATATCATTGAACTTGCATCACCTATAAATTAGTTTTTTTTATGCCTTGAGCCATAACTAAAGCTCCTCATCTCAAGTCCCCTAAACGAGATCATATCTAACTTCATATATAAAACAAGCTTTCACATTCTTTAATAATAACTTGGTACCACTATTGGCCATAATACAAGCATTTTTAATTTCAATAATCATGTCACTTGATCATTTTCTATCGACAATCCACCATAATTACAAGTAGTATAATTAAAGAAAAGCTTTTCTTATAAATGATATGTGTAGAGGAGCTATTATTAGTAACCTAAGTTACTCTCACTAGTAAGATTTACTTACTGTTGGTGTTTATGCCCTGCAGACCAATGTTTGGACATGGTCGGGCATTATTTGAATGTACTTTGATGGAATTGTTATTCTTTATAGAGGCATGGTCATTATTATGCAGACTTCTCTACCTGCATTGATGTATTGAGTTGCATAAATAATATCCCAGGAGTTTGGTTGGATCCATTCTCATAAGCTATTATCCCCAGTCAAGGTACCTTAGCAGATATGGGACAGCTTTGGTACATGTGAGATTGGTGTATGGGCTGGTTAGGTGCGGGGCACAGTAACGCAGACATACAGGTGCATTGGATGCACTGGAGTGATCCACCGTGAGGATTGACTTGTCTAGTCAACAAGTCAATCTCACATGCAAGAGGTTTGCATTGATCCTTAGACTTGAGGTATTCATGTCTAGATTTGATGATGGATATGCTTTGATGCAGTCTTACATCTCTCCGTAATTGGGGGACCAAAATGATTGTCATTGGGCATGTCATAAGTCATGTAGAGACATGGATGACCAATAGCAGGATTTGCCCATTCCTTCAAAGGAAGCATGATATCCACTTTGGGGTGCCCCACCTTATTGGTACATGACAGGAATGTGTGGCCACACTAGTTGAGGTACTTGTGAGATGTACCTTAGTGGATATGGGACAGCTATGGTACTTGTGAGACTGGTATGTGGGCTGGTTATGTTGGGGTATGCCCTTAAGGCTAAATGTTTGAGGCCTTGGGTTATTATTAGTAGCATGTACATACTATGTATATGTTTTATAAAGGCAATTGTTGTTATTCAGATTGTTGCATTATCTGTTGCTATATGTATACTTCTGAGTAATGTCTCAATGATGTTCAGCTTAGCTAA
>JANTFE010021108.1:168885-182180 GCA_027562315.1 Costus pulverulentus
AGGGTTGAATGGGTTTAAGGAAATGTCTTGGAGACTTTCCTTGTCACAAACCTTTTCATCCTAGCCATACACTTGGCATGATCCTAGCCCTTGCCCTAGCCGCCTCTTATCCTATTTATAGGACCCCTTGTTGCCCTTCTTGTTGATGTTGTTCGTGTGGACAATCTCTTGGAGGCGTGACATATCTCTTGGAGAGAATTGGAGGGCAAGTGGCGAGAGAAATATAGGGTTGGTGCAAGCTTCTTCCAAGTGGCCGCAACTTCTTCTTCATCTCCCTCTCTTCTTGGCGCAAGGAGTCTTAGTGCTTGGTGGCACCTCCTTGCCACAAGCCTTATCCGTTCCTTGGCCATTGGCGCACCTTGCTTGAAGGTGGCACAAGCAAAGAAGAAGAAGAAGGAAGTACTTGGCACATCTTCTTCCTCCTCATCTCTTCTTGGCGCTTCTACCTTGGAGGTGGCGCAAGATCTGAAGAGAGTGACAAAGGCTTGATTCTCTTCCCGAGGCTAGCACCGAGCGTGGAAGGGAGCAACATTGAGATGGTCGATGCGTGGATACTTGTAGAGGGCGAACACATGGGCGCCTTCAACATGGCTTCGGCAATTAGACAAGCAAAAGAGGTACATCTCTAACACATCCTTGTGTCTTCTCTCTCGCATGGATCCTTGGGACTGGAATATGTTTTGGGTGTAATGATTCTTCCACTACGTCCTGAGACTGCAAATATTTTAAATTACACTCGGTATTCCCTAACACTTACAATATGTCAACTTTATTTGGCTTTTCTTCTTTCTTTCCATCTCCTTTTCTCTTTCTATAACTTTTAATAGTATTTATTAATATAGTGATGACTTAAATTTATACTTAACTTTATAAGCCTCCACCACCTATATGAGCCATTTTTTTTTTATCCTCTCTTGCTTATTATTTGGGTTCAAATTCATTGTTTGATTCAAAATCTACTATTTCTTTGTCTTCTTAATTTTTTTAGGTAAATCATGAGTTATTTTATGGATTTCCAAGCCCGCTGAGCTTGAATTTAAGTTTTAAAAAGTCTCCAAGCCATCGTGAAGAATTTACTCTTGTTTGAAATTATCTTCGTAGTGTAGTCACAGTCACAAGACTGTGAGCATAATCATAGGGCCATGACAATGAAAGGCCAGATGAAGTTGTGATACGAGTCTTTTGCCTGCTTTCACCCAAATTGCTTGCTCATGATTCTAGGGCTCAATCAATGTGATTTTCGATCAAAAGGGATGAATATGGAGTAGAGAAGAGTCTACAAAGAGATCAAGGGAGGTATCATCAAAAGGAGGGTGATTTTGAGAGTAAATATCAAATTAGCTATGAGACTTAGAGTTTCGGGGTGAACAAGTGATTTCTAAGCCTTTCTGACCCTCAGACTAGAGAGGAAGCAGTGCGCAAGGGTTGAGGAAACCCTCAAAGACTTTTGGGAGTTGGAGGTCATCAAATTAGATGATGATTTGCAGTGATGATGATGCACAACTAAGAGGAAGGCGAAGCAGTAGGTGCATACAACCAATATATAGTTATGGGGTTGTGATCATAGTCATAGGCACATAACCCTATAGTTAACGCGGAGTCGTAGGCACATAGTTATGGGGCTATAATCACAGTCATAGGCTCATAACCCTAGGGAGTTGAAACTAAATTTTCTTTTTCTTTTATGCTATATACTTAGTTTGAGAAAGTTCTTTTCCATGAGTTATTGTATTTGTAATCATGACACTTATAGCATAAACTTCTCTAGAGACATAGGGAGTAACCCACTGATTTCTTGATTATTTAACTGTTTAAACTTCTTTGTCATCTTGCTTGAATTGTTCTAATTCAGTTTTAAAGAATTATTATATACTTATTTTTGACAAGTAATTATATGTTTTAGACGTTGTGGGAGCACTAAGAGGTGAGCCATAATGTTAGAAATCTTGTAACTGTGATTTAAGGCTCACTCTTGGAATCACTTGTGAGAAGAATTGACAGATTAGGTCATGCGAGTGATTCCTAATTTACTATGGGCTAGAATAAATTAGCTCATAACTTTAGGCTGGATTAGCAAGTCATGGAGTGAAGGCTGGTTTAACATTAGGTTGGATTGCCAAAAGGGGACAACTATGATTCTATGGTAATTTTTTTAGTTAAACTTAAAAAATTAATCGATAATCTCTTATACTAACTAAAAAAAGTAGACTACAGCCAAAAAGCACAAAAACACTACGAACTTATTAAAAAAATGTGAAGGGAAAAAAAAAATTCAAGGATTACAGTTTGAAAGGAAAAACAAATCCCACAAACAAAGGAGATAAAATTTACAAGTCTATCTTTATCAAATTAGAGGGAAATATATTAGCATACAAACAAATTCTTATCAATCACCCACACTAGTGACTACAAAAATAGAAAAGAACATTGAAAATATAATTAAAATTCTACATTAAGAAGAATCTAACAAAATCTAATCTTAGAGAACTCCAAACTAGATTCCAACCATCCATAATATAGGTGAATGAATGATCAATTTGCTCATAAAATTTCAACTCAATCGAATATTGTTTTAATTGTCTATGTGAGCAAAGCTATCTGAATTTCTCTCTTCTGTTTGTTCTCTCTGGTTTTGGATAATTCTTTTCATAAAACACTATCAACTTTAATAGGGAATGTCTAATCACCCTTGGGATGGATATAGTAACTAAGCTACCATTAAATTCAAGTTAGCAAAAAAAATATGTAAAATTTCTTTAAATTTTTTTTATTCCTAAACAGAAGAAAAATGAAAACCGATGTAAACTGTCTTGTACCTCACAACTAGAAATGGTTTTGTAGTTATGTGAATCATCATGGGCCAGGACAACAAATCTTTAATTAATGATCACATCACAACAACCTGATGCATCAATGAAATGTCGGAATGCATGAATTGAGATATACTTTTAAATTCTGAAAATTGAATTAGCAAAACACGCAAGGAGATGATGATATATGATCACTTCCTCATCTTTCTTTGAGCGGAAAGCTTTTGTGCAAAACGAGCAAGTGCTTGCTCATTGCTTCCTTGTCGGGCATGATGGTTTGGATCCCAGGCCCCCCTTTGGGCCAGTAGTTATATAATTCTTTTCAGCAATCACTACATGCTTGTTACTTTGTATGGCTAAATATATATCAAAAGTGAAACTTATAGGTGAGGATCTAACTAACTCTCCAAATGAGAAGACACTGTAGTGGCTTCCCATCCATGTGCTCTTGTTGCAAATTAGATGACACCTAGTTTTCCTTTCCTAATAGTTTGTCACTCGTAGCGAGGAAGGTTCCAAACTTCTAATTAACACTATAAAAACTAGTAAACAAATTAACATGTTAACGCACCATAAATGAGATATAGCCACAGCCACCTTGAGAATACAACCGAGTATACTTTATTGCTATTATCAGGTAATATATATATAGCTAGCAGATAATTTCAATACGGCCTACAACCGAGTATACTTTATTGCTATTATCAGGTAATATATATATAGCTAGCAGATAATTTCAATACGGCCTACATCACATGCATTCCCTTCCTACCATCAATCTGCTCAGCACTTTTGAAAATAGGTAGGCAGATCAAAATAAAACAAGAATGAAACTGGAATTATGGTTATAAAAAACGAAACTTACTTTCATGGTCAGCTTTCTTCAAGTCAAGACATATATCATAAGCCAAATACATACAATGCAAAGAATCAACTCCAACCAGACCATTCTAATATAGAGAATTCAATATCAACTAGTAAAGTCTAACAAAAATGAACTATGAAAAATTATATGCATGCATCGCTATCATACATCTAGTGTAAGCCCTCAACTCAAACCATACCACTCTAAAATAGGGAATCCAACAGCAAATGCTTGCCATAAATAATCAAATACAAGACCAAAATTATAAATACACAAAATATAATATAATAGAACACAAAAATATTTGAAAGCAAAGTGACAAATGTCTACATAAATAGTAGGCATAAAGTCTCAGAAGTCACATCACACAATCCATAAAAGTTATTACAATATAAAGTCACAAAACACCATCCAAATCATCATAATGATGATAAATGTCACATATAACTTTAGCCATTCAATAACCTACTTAGCACTATCAATCGTAGTCTTTCTAGAGCTGCAAAAAAAAAAGTCTACTTTGGTCTATGCTCCCCCAGAGTGACATAAGCATCAACTATCTGATCTTCTAGCACTCCAGTTCATCGTAGCTCTTCAATTAATTCTTTTTCTGTGTGCTCCTTGTAAACATCAATAGTAGGAGTAGGAGCAGGAGCACAAACAAATTCTTTAAATGATTGATTGGTTTTCTTCATACAATTCACTAGATCTTCTAACTTCTGATTCGCGTCTACCAATGTAGATGCAATAACATCATCGACTTTTGTATGCTTTCTCTTACCACCGCTCTTGAATGAAGTAGTCATATCAGTAGTTTCTTTAACAGGCTGTGTATATGGTAGATCAAATAGAGTACTTTCATCAAAATTTTTGGAGGACATCTGAAACTCGCCACCCAATGAGACATTGTCCTGATCTTCAGTATCATTTGTCAACATATTCATAAATTCACCACAAGTAGCTGAAAAACTACCTGTGGCACGATCTTTAGCGAAAAGCATCTCTAACTTATCAAAGTTATGAACTGGAGTGCCTTTCCACTTTCTCAATTGAGGATTTGCTTGTAAGCAGTTGATTAATTCAACAAATTAATACATTATTTAAAATGATGAAAACAAAAAAAAAATTATTACAACTAATATACTGAAATAATATAATCCCAAATTATATCTTTAGCTTCAAACATTTTCATCTCGTTGTTCCATGATATTCTGCTTTTGTGTTTAAACACCTCATTGCATGTCGTGAAGTTATGCTTTAGAGTTTTTATTCGGTTCTTCAAATGATCTTTTGTTAAATATATATCAAATGTAGGAGAGTATATAGTTAACATGTTTCTATAAGCAGTTGAAGTAAATGTACCATCAACTCTAAAGTGTCTTGTCTGTTGCTCAATCATAGCATCAATTAATATGTTATCCCTTTCTTTAGTCCATTTGATGTTTTCTTTTTTTGAGCCTTCAGTGGACTTGCTAGATTTTTTACTCATCTTTCATTTAATAAGACAAAGTGAAAAAGGTTAGACATATATAAACATAGTTCAAAACTTGGCTACAATAATTTCATGCTTAATATAACACAAGTTCATAACATCAATGTTCCAAAATATTCATAGTATAGCAAAGTTCACAGCAAAATATAATCACAATACATAATCACAATACATAATCATTCCACATTGCATTTGTCATATCATCCCTAAGTCGAATCACTTGATTAGCAACGTCATATAGTCTATCTATACTAGAAGCATTGTGGGTTACTGAATTTGCTAATTCTTCATCAACTTCAGCTATGATGTTTTCATCAGGATCAACACCCATGAAATAGTTGTGTAAAACACAACATCCTAATATAATTTTAATATGTGTTCTAATTAGATAATAAGGTTCTGTTCCACTTGCTATTATTGGAAATCTCTTCTTCAATATGCGAAAAGCTCTTTCAATTACATTTCGAGCAGATGCATGTCGATGATTGAAAAGTTCTTTCGGATTTTATGGACAATGTTTCGAATACTCTTTCAAATGATAGTAGACTCCTCTATAAGGTGTGATAAGATAATTTTTTATCCCAAATCCAGCATCACCTAAGTAGAATTTTCATATGATAAAAATATGTCATTAAATGACGAAATTAAAGATCTATAAATAGTTTTTAATGAATGAACTAAAATATTTACTTTCTAGAATCTTTAAATTATCATATCTAGACATGACATCCTTTAATATCCGTGAATCAGATGTTGTGCCTTCCCACCTAGGGAGGACATAAGTAAATTTCATGTCGAAGGAACATGCTGCCAAGACATTTGTTGTTGGCCAATCCTTCCTCCCCCTAAATCTAGGTGCATCATTAGGAGAAACTCTTACACATATATGTGTCCCATCAAGAGTTCCTAAACAGTCCTGCATAAGTGTTGATTGATTTTAACAATTGAAATATTATTGTTTATACGAATTGCATTTGACAATAATGTACCTTGAAATATGGGTAGAATCTAGTTGTGTTGCATATCTCAAGTGGATCCATTGAACCATTAGGTTGCTTGATAAACTTTGTGTGTAAGCTAATAATAGTATTCAACACCTCGTGAAAGTGACAACTAACACTATAAGGAGAACGATGAAAGAAAAAATAAAGTTCTCGAATCTTCACATTATGAGTGATCAAATATAAGAATTTTGTGATTTTTTCCTCAACACTAAAATATTTGGTGTCCTTTACTAGGTTGGATCCTCTTAGTAGCTCACACAAGTTACTAAAAGCATGTGTACTCATTCTCAAAATGTTATGACAAATTTCATTAGAGCTAGTTAGTTTCCTTAAAACATCCCTTCGCTTGAATTCCATTTCTTCAGTACTCTCTAATAATGACTTATCAACATAGGATGATTGTAATCTTAAAAGTACAATTTGGTGCACATGTGCTACACAAAATCCAGCTATGGTCGCAATACAATGCCTAAGGTGGTGTTAGCGCATTACAAGGTATCTCTTATCTCTGTTACTTGTTGGAGCCATTATAATAAAACCTATGAAATCATATCATGTGTAAGGTTAAGTTATAGAACATGGTAAAATCATTTCTAAAATCAACAAAGAATACTAAAAACCAATGAAATCACATTATGAAAATTCTCATTACGAAAGAAAAATTATTCAAGTAAATGGAAAAAATTATTTGTTCACCTTGTTATCTCAAAGATGCATTATGAATTATGAATCATGATATCACAAATATGAATTATGAATTATGAATCATGATGTAATGAACTCAAACATGAATTTTGTTCAAAGGCATCCATAGTTATATCCTCTCTATTGTTATATCTATAGACAATATCAATTTATAGAGCATGTGGATAGCAATAAAATGGTATCTCTTGTGTTAGCCTACGAATGATCTTTGAACAGTCAATAATATCAATTTATACAGCATGTGGAAAGCCTTGCAACTCTATACAAACATCTAGATGATGCAAACACATACAATTTATTAATCTATTATGCTATTTAAAAAATTGGAATGAAAGTAGCAAAGCTCAATGACAAGAAGTGATTCAGAAGCAACTACAAATGATTTAGAAGCTCAATGGCATCAAATCAATCACTAAAAAAGCTAGACATGCATATGCTTACAAATTCCCATTCATTGAAATGCTTTGGGAAAAAAAATGAATTGCCATTTTACTCCAACTAGTAGAATTCCATACAATATATGCTACATTATATTATTCTAAATCCTATTTATCAGGTTTGCAGGCCTTTGAGAATTAGAATCCCAAGAGAATCACCAATAGTAATAAAATCCAAACTAATCATACAATTATAGGGTACAATCTTACTAGAAACCTTGTGTCACGGGGTCGGCAGGTCCTGGGTCTACGCAACGGGTCGATTGGCGTGGGCTTGGGCCGAGGCCCAAGTCCCTGGAACTTATTTCTGGGGGCGAATCTGATAAACATCCCGGATTTGAGCCTCCTCCCATCCGCCCGCGACCGGGTCCATCTTCCATCGAAGCGCAGAGGCACAAAGTCGTCGAGTTGCAACGATAGGAGCAGACGGGGGCGGTTGAACTGCCAGAGTCATGGGTGGCACCCATTGACGATAGGCATTCATTGTTGAGCAACAAGAAGGAGCAGTACAAATGGAGCGACAAATGGAGCTATGAAGGCCCTCTTTGACAGCGCATAGTGACGAAGGCAGAGCGCCTCGTCCTCGTCCTCCCCAAGCGGTGGTCGGTGACGAGAGCATCATCTCTATTGGTAAACCCTGGGGATTTAAAATTTTAAATACATGTACAGCGGAAGCAATCTCCGAAACAGGCTGGTCCCAAAAAACCAGAAGATCAGTTCATGCAAGGGAGTCGACACAATGTGAGAAGAAAGATACCTTGAGCAAAGCAAAGCGATGTCAATGTAAGTGCCCAAGCGTGCGCCCTCTGCAGTCTCACACACAGCCGACGCTCGACATACTCGGTGCTAGCCTCGGGAAGAAGATCCACGCCTTAGGAGCCCTTCTTCACCACTTGCGCCACCCTCAAGGAAGGATACGCCAAAGGTAAGGAAGGAGAGGGAAGATGCCGCCAAGCCCTTTCTCTTCTTGCACCAAGAGGAGGAGGATGTTGATGCTTGCGACTATGGAAGACGATGTTTGCGCATATGACTCCTTGCTCTCACCCTTTAGAGATGTTCACGCCAAGAGGAATTCGCATATCCTAGAGGGGTGGCAAGGTAGTCATAATATAGGCAGACGATCATGAAGAGATTGCATGCGGCTAGGGTAAGATGGGTGGGCCATTAGGTCTAGACCAAGTCATAGGCCAAGAGGAATACCTAATACAACACTAGGCACCAAGTCCTAATCCCATTAGGATTTAATCATGTCCAATCATCCAAATATGCGCCCAAGGTCATACCATATAAGTAGACTTTCCTCTCATGCACTTAGACAAGGTCTAACACAAAGAGAGTTGCCATAATTGGCTTCATGTCCAAGTCCTAATCCAATTAGGACTCTATGCGCATAGGACATATAAAATCTCCCCATTATACCCTTAAGCGTTAATATCTCTTCATGATCACCTATTAGTAAGCCTCATTAAATAATAGGCCAGCCCAAACATCATTACATAAGTCAATTAAGCCATTGGATCCAATCCAATGCAACCAAAGTCAAATATGGCTAACCATGGTGAACTCTGGCTCAACTTGCCAAAAATGATGTTTGACTCCAACAAACTTCTTCCATCTCATCAGGCACATCGGCGCTGATGAAATCTCTCAAATAGATCCAAGTTATCTAATAACTCAATCTTAAGGCTACCTAATCAATACGAGAACTCGAGTATCAAGGTGTGCGACCCTATAGGTTCCTTTGACGATGGCGAGGATAAACTCATGTCATCACAAGCAATGAGTGGTGCCTAGCAATGCATCGCTGCTACCCAAGTCTTCGGAATGGATATCGACATCGACATCCCCATCAGTACAACAAGGTATCGATGCATTCCAGTCTCTTTGCCAAACTGATATCTGATTGGACAAAGTGTGTCACCACTTTGTTTTCACCCAATCTCATGGTCATGACTAAATTAGGCTTTCACCTGGGTATGGTCATACACTTTCAGTCATGCATCCATTGGGGGGCCCATGGATATCATGTTTCTCTCAAGAAGGGGCAAATCCTCTATTTGTCTATTGATCTTCTCATATGGCTCGTGACATACTCAATGACAACCGTTATGACCTCCCAACTACGGTGAGGTATTAGGTTACATTAAAGCATGTTCCTAACAATGTAGAAGAGTCAATGACCTCAAGTCAAGGGGTCAATGCATCTCCTGTCACTTGTGAGGTTAACTCATGACACCAAGTTAGAGCCTCACAATGGGTCGGTTTAGCATATCCACCACTGATATACTCATATGCCAGCATCAGCATCTCGTGCTTAGCCAACCCATATACCAGTCTCATATGTACCAGAGCTATCTCTTATCCACTCAGGTACTTGACTGGGACATAAGTTTGAGCACATATGCAATCTGTCTCCAAGGACATTATCATGCAAGTACATTGTCATAGATGTAAACATAGCATAATAACGACAATGCTGGAATGATATATATAAAATATCAATATCAAGTAGTACAAAAGATAGACCAACAACGGGTCTAAGGGCATGTTGGTGTATATGCTCTGAGACCAAGTATTGGTCCATCTTTCTACTACTTGACTCTGATATTTATATATCATTCTAGCATTGTCGTTATCATTGTTTGTGTATATATGTGATTGTGTACTTACATGATAATGTTCCTAGAGATAGATTGGATCTGTGCTCAAACTGTTGTCCCCAGTCAATGTACCTTAGTGGATATGGGACAACTATAGTACTTGAGAGACTGGTATATGGGCTGGTTAGGCACAAGGTGCTAACGCAGACATATGAGTATATTAGTGGTGGATATATTGGACCGACCCGCTGTGTGGCTATGACTTGGTGTCATGAGTTATCCTCACAAGTGACAGGAGATGCATTGATCCCTAAACTTGAGGTCATTATCTATTCTATATGGTTAGGGACATACTTTGATGCAACCTAACACCTCACCGTAGTTGGGAGGTTATAACGGTTGTCATTGAGCATGTGATGACCCATATGAGAAGGTCAATGGACAGACAGAGGATTTACCCCTTCCTAAGAGAAGCTTGATATCCATGGAGCTCCTCTATAGTTCTATGACCGAAAGTGTATAGCCATACCCAGGTGAGAACCTGATTTAGTGATAACATGTGATTGGGTGAAAACAAGTGGGGACACACTTGTCCAATTGGATATCAATTTGGCAAAAAGACTATAATGCATATGTACCTAGTTGTGATGATGGGGATGTCGATGTCGATATCCGTTCCGATGACTTGGGTAGTAGTGATGCACTGCTAGGTGCCACTCACTACTTGTGGTGACCTTAGGTCAGCACTACCAACGTCAGAGGAACCTACAAGGTCGCACACCTTGATACTTGAGTTCTCGTATTGATCAGGAAGCCTTATGATCGAGTTATTAGATAGCTCGGATCTATTTGGGAGATTTCATCAGTGACAATGGGCCTGATGAGATGGAAGAGAGTTATTAGAGCCAAACTTCATTTTTGGCAGGTTGACCCGAAATTGACAAAGGTTGGTTACATTTGGATTAGGGTTGCATTGGATTGGATCCAATGGCTTAATCAACCAATGCAATGAGGTTTGGGGTAGCTCATTATCCAATGAGGCCCAATAATAAGTTGCCATGAAGAGATAATGGGCTAAAAGGGTATAATAGGGAGAAATCTTCCCCATTGGCACCTAAGGGGTATAGTGGGGAGAAGTAGGCGCCTAATGCTTCATTAGGAAGCAATTGGCGCCTAGCCCCTATACCTTGGATGGTATGCTTGCCTCCTAGGCAAGTCTTGGGGGCTGATATGGCTTGAGGACTTCTTAGGAAAGTCTAGGGTGCATATGGCTAAATGGAAAGGGATTATGGAAAGCTCTTGGAGAATTTCCTTATCCCAAACCCTAATTAGTCAACCCTTCTTACCCTAGCCGAATTATGCCTTCATGAGTTGCGCCCACACCTTATTCTTGCCGGCCCTCATGCCTCTATATATCAAGCATATGTGAGAGGCAGAAGATTGAATGAAATTGGCATGAGCAAGTGAAAGGGGCATGGGCAAGAGACAATGGTGCATCTTCTCTTCCATCTTCAACCTAGCCGCAAGCTTCTTCCCTCTTTCTTCTCTTGGCACAAGAAGGGACAAAGCTTGGTGTCTTCATCCCCTTTCTTCATCTTGGCGCACCTTCCTTGAAGGTTGCAAAAATATAGAAAATGAGTTAATGCTTGGCGGCAACATCTCCCTTCATCTTCTCCTTGGCGCATCTTCCCTTGAAGGTGGCGCAAGCTTTGAAGAAGGTGATCTAAGGCTTGGATCTTCTTCCTGAGGCTAGCACCGGGCGTGGAAGAAGAGGACTCGAGGAATCCATGTGTGTGAGACTGCAGAGGGCGAACGCTTGGGCGCCTACCTCAACATCGTCCTCCACTTGCTCTAGGTACTTAGTATCTCATCGTGTCGACCCCCTCGCATGACGATCTTCACTGGTTTTTGGGACTAGCCTGTTTCAGGGATATTCTTCCGCTGCATTTTGTAATCTGTAATGTCAAAAATTATAAAATGTCCTCAGGGTTTCCCAATAGGGCATATACACCAACAGTCTCCACTACGAACTAGCGGCGAGAGAAAGCTGCACTCCCCTCCCTTGGACGGAGACATTAGGTGGCATGGTTAGATGAGTATTCCGGTGCCGACGAGGTTAGACAGGAGGGAAGTGTTGAGCAAGTAGAACTCTGTATAGGGAGAGGAGAGAAAGGGATTTTTTATAATCGAGTTTTGGAGGAATAAAGTTGGCGAAAATTTCCCCTTTAGCGTCCTCTCCATCATGCGCTCAGGCTGGCAAACTCCAGCTAGCTTTCCACCTCTGAAGATGGGTTTTTGGTGTCCAGAGGGACATTGATGAGGCTGAGGGGCGAGGGATGTGAGTTGATCCCCTCCCCTGCTACAGGTCCGATTCCAATGAGACATCTGGTGGCATCATTGACGTGCGGCGGATGTAGTCGACACTGCATCACATACCCGGCGTCAAGAAGAGTTTCGAACGCGCATGGATCTCAAAGCAAGGTGAGCAAAGTAAAGTCAATGCTGCCAAAATTTTAAAATCGGACGCAAAGATCCGACGTGGTGTGATTAGCTGATTATGGGCTTGATAGTGGTATCAGAGGACGGTCGAGGTGGTTTTGGCGATCTTGCCGACATGAAGGAGGAAGACGACAAGTGTCTTCTCCTTCCAGATGATAGGAGGTGGATCCGATAGGTGGATCTGATAGAGGAAGACGACTAGTGTCTTCTCTGGCTCTGTCGTCGTGCGCGTGTAGGTGCAAAACTCCTACGAACGGCTTTCAGAGGAAGAAAAGGGGCAAGGAGCGGACGTCGGAAGGGACAAAGGTCTTCTCCATGAGCTTCATCCCACTAAGTTGCTCCTTCCACAAGATCTCCAAGCATCACCTTCCACGAGCGAAAGCAGTGGATGACTCCCTCTACAAGATCTCCTTCTCGAATAGTGACAGAGCCAGAGACGACAAGTGTCTCCTCCATGCCCCCTTTCTCCATGAGCAGTGGCATCATCCTCCTGATTGGCGGTGATGACATAGGAGGACAAGAGTTCATGATGTCTTGCATTTTGATAGTAATTTTTATTATTAATTTATCTCAAAACTAGGCTAATTTTAATGGTTTTATGCTCCGTTTAGGCTTATTTACTTGTTTGCTTTAGAATCTTCACTTTGTCTTGTCTTTGTGAAATTTCAGGTAAAATCACTCAATTTTGGAGCTTTTTGGAGATTCTAGAGCATGGAGTGATTTCCTAGTGAAGGGTCCCCTTCAAGGGGGAGCGCAAGGGGGTGAAACCCTAAAGGGGGCGCATATCAAAAATCTCATAGCGGAAGCTAGGGTTTCCTTGGGATCATTTGAAGAAACATATGATCAACTTGCCGAAAGATTGCAAAGATGAATGAAAGATCAT
>JANTFE010021134.1:4063-14511 GCA_027562315.1 Costus pulverulentus
CTAGCATGGTTAGAAGACCTTTCCCTAAAATCATGGAACTCAGTGGTAAGTTGGTTAAGGCTTCGGGTAAGGGTCCCTATTTGCTCAGTCAGGAACTCAAACTTCTCATTCATGGCAGTATGATCTATTGTGGGATTTTGTTCCTGTTGTTGAGTTTTAGACCGAGTTTGCATGGGTATTTTGAAAAAATACAAGTTTTGAAAATAGAGCAAGTGATAGCTAAGTACGTAGTCAAGTTCTTTCAAACACCTAGTTCCAAAGACCGCTTAGAAGTAGAAAATTAAGTTTTAAGGCTTAAAAATCTATTCTAAGAGCCTAGGCTCTGATACCAAGCTGATGTAGGACAGAGGGGTCTAAAGCATTCAAACAACGAATTTTGAATCGGTTTTAATAATATGTAGATAATAAGAAAAACCCAATTTGACTAACGAGATTTGGAAATTAATTTTTTTGTATTTTACATAATAAAGGGAAAAATCCGGGAATTAAACTAAAGAAAGCGGTAAATGCTAAAAGTAAATTACTGGAAATAAACTTACAGAGCAGTCCTTGAGAATAGAAGGACTGTACTTCCCGATCTTCACCGGTCCAACTCTGATGGAAGGTGTAGGGTGGAGCCTACAAGCAATCACAGAAGATCCGTACAAGTCACGAATTTTAATATAGAAGCAGATCAAGGGGTGAGGTTAAGCCTCACAAGTTCCCTTGCTAACCCTAAGTTAACTAAAGAGAGGGGGGGAAAGAGAAGGAAGGGGGGGGGGGCGCCCCTCCTAGACCCACTCCAAGCGCAAGCTACAAGTTATGTAATCAAGACTTAGTGTAGAGAAGAGTTCTCAAAACCAAATGAAGAGATTAAGAGAAGAGACTTAGCCGAATAGGATGAAGACTCCATAAGGCTGAGGGGGTGATCTCCTTCTTGCTCCAAACCGAGGGTGAGAGAAGTTCTCCTTGTGGTTGCGCACATGAACAAAGGGGAGAGCTTCTTAGGGTTTCGGTGGAGGAGTTGGAAGAAGGGAGAGGAGCTCGGCTAAAGAAGAATTCTACCACTAACACAAGCAATTAACCTAGGAAACTAATAGACAATGTTATTTCATCAAAAGCTAATCGAAATACAAGGTGGAGACTATGTTTTTATAGGCGAGATGGGGCTAGGGCAGGATAGTCATTAGCTTCCATGCGCCTATTTACAAAGATGGATAGAGTTTGAATTTCAAAATCAAGAGGATGTTGGCGCAAATCCTCTTTGGGGAGCTTCCTTCTTTGGTGATCTTCTTTTGGCAACTCTTTAAATGCTTGGGCTGGCGAGAAAGGTGTCTTCTTTATCCTATGGCGAGATGCTTGTTGGCGCATGGATAAGAGATTCAAAATTTGAATCCTTTCCATGAGAGCATGGGCGGCAACAAGAGATGGTAACTCCTCATAAAGGTCTTCATAAATGCCCTCCTTTGATTGTGGATCTTGATGGATGATTCCTTTGATTTTGGATCTTAATGGATGAGGGATTTGAATTCATTCCATGCTTGGACTAGTGGTTGGCGCATATCCCTTAGATGGATGATGAGGTGGCTGATTGCCCTATTGGAGAGGCGCCCAACAAATATAGCAAGTGAGTTATTGCATGGCTTGAAGTGAGCTTGGGTTTTGAAGTCCTCTTTTCCTCTTTTCCTTTTCTGGAGCTGAACTTGATGAGTGGACCTTGAGTGACATTGAGCTGGAACTTGAGCTGCTCCTTACTTGAATGACCTGCCAAAATGATCCTAATGCATGCATGCACTACCCTACTATGATGCAAGAGTACATAAAGTTTCATGAATTACAATGCACTACATACTACAAGTGGACTTGCCATAAATGACTACATGATGCATGGTTTTATTGAAAAGTAAATTATCCTAAATGCAATGCAAGAAAGGGGACTCTAAGGGAACCCATATCGAAGTGGTACCTTACGAGTTCGAGCAGATCTCTTCAGAGCAGGGCTACTGCCTCCATCAACCTCCATGTCAAACACTACAAAATCTGCGGGAGTGAAAAACTTACCAATTTGTACAGGGACATTCTCTAATATTCCTACAGGATACTTTACCGATGAATCCGCGAGCTGTAAGTATATGGATGTATGCTTTAGCTCTCCAAGATTAAGTTTCCTATAAGTAGAAAGAGGCATTAGACTCACACTTGCACCGAGGTCACATAAGGCTCGGTCAAAAGCCATAGTGCCTATTGTACAAGGTATAGAAAAACTACCTGGATCTTTCAGTTTAGGTGGCAGTTTGTTCTGTATGATAGCACTATAATCTTCAGTTAAAGTAACAGTGAATGTACTATAATCATCTAATTTCCTTTTACTAAACAAAATTTCCTTTAAAAACTTGGCATAAGATGACATTTCAGTACTAGCTTCAGTGAAAGGAATGTTAACATAAAGCTTTTTCAGGATTTCAAGAAATTTGCCAAACTTTTTATCTAGTTTATGTTGAACCAACCTTTGAGGAAAAGGTATAGGTGGCTGATAAGGATTAGGCAAATCAGATTTAGGATTGTCTTTCTCACATGATTCCTCCCCTTTTGGTTTATCACCCTTTTGAGGTGATAAACAAGTTTGGGGTTTCTCATGTGAAGAAGATTCTCCTAACTCTAATTCTCTTTCATTATCATCAAGCCTTTTTTCAGTGTTTTCAAACCTCCCTCTAGGTTCTCCTAGTTGTTTTCCACTTCTAGTCATGATGGCATTACAGTGCTCCCTAAGGTCTATCTCAGGTTTTGCAGGCAATTTCCCAAGGGGTCTGTAAGGTACACTAGCATGTTGTGCAATTTGGTTTTCAAGAATTTTGTTGTGGGCTTCTACTCTATCCTATCTAGAGTTAATTTGATGAAAACATTCCTTAAACTCTTCAATTTGTCTATTTTGATTTGACAGGATTTGTTTTTGATCAGACATAAACTCTTCAATTTTTCTATCTTGTTTTAGCTCAAACTGATTTTGACTGGTCATTATTTTTTCAAACATGGATTTTATCTCAGAAAATTGATCATTGTTTTGATTCAGATTTTGGTTAGAATTTTGCCTTTGGAATCGTTTGTTTTCTGTGTTCCCCCCTACATTGTTATTGTTTTTCCATGAAAGGTTGGGGTGATTTCTCCATCCAGGATTGTATGTACTAGAATAGGGATCATTATGTCTACTTTGATTATAATTCCCTATGACATTCACATGCTCATTACCCTGATCAACAATTCTACAATGTTCGGCAGTATGAGCATCATTGCCACAATTTTCACAAGTAATAGCAGAAACAGAAGCAGTTTGTATAGAATTTAACTTACTTCACAAAAAGTCTACCTTTTCTTCTAACGATCGCCATCCTTCACTTTCACCCTTACCTTGAGAAGGCTTGTAAAGTACTCCTCTCTCGGTAGTCCATTGATTGTGGTTCAATGCCATCTCCTCTAGTAGTCTGAAGGCATCATCTGTTGTTTTGCTCATAAGAGCTCCTCCTGCAGCAGCATCCACAATTATTTTAGTCTGATCAGATAATGTAATATAAAAAGCTTGTAGTAAAGTTTGAAGTTCTAGTCCATGGTGAGGACACTTCCATTGTAGTTCATTGAATCTCTCCCAGGCCTAACTGAGCGACTCCCCACTTATTTGTTGAAAGCTTGTAATTTGGTTTCTCATCTACAATGTCTTGCTTGGGGGAAAGTATTTGTTCGAGAAGGAATTGGATAGTTGATTCCAAGTGGTGAAGGTACCGGCTGGGTGTTAATTAAGCCATGTGTTTGCTCGGTCCCTAAGAGAGAAAGGAAAAAGTCTTAATCTCAATGCATCGCTAGAAACACCATTCAATTTAATAGTATCGCATAATTCAAGAAATAAGGCCAAGTGTTGGTTAGGATCCTCCAGTGGAGATCCTCCAAACTGATCTTGTTGAAACATTGCAATGAAACCAGGCTTAATCTCAAAATTGTTGGCCTCTATTGCTGGCCTAGCTATACTAGAACGAATTTCATGATGGTTAGGGGCTGCATAGTCCCTAAGTATTCTCTGATTGTTCTGATTGTCTCCGATCTCTAATATTTCTTCTTCTAACTCTGGTTGGAATGTCTCCTGTAATTCTTTTTGTGATGTCTCTTCTAATCTCAACTCTCTGTGCACTCTCAATGTCTTATTGATTTCAGGATCCAATGGTACAAGTGGTCCTGACCTAAGGCTCTTGCGCATGCAAAGTAGATAGATCAAGTGATTTCAAGAAACAGAAAATAAGCAGTAAAAAAAACAGTAAATAAAAACCTAATCTAGCAATAATCTCAATGTCTTTAATATCGACAAAAACTAAGGTCCCCGGCAACGGCGCCAAAAACTTATTGTACTGTAAGGCAACACTACAAGTATGACACGCGTGTACCTTGGACTAATCCTTAGTAACGGCGCCAAAAACTTGATGTGATCCTGCAAGTGCACGGGTACACAAAATAATAAAGAAAGTATCGAATCCACAGGGACCTACGTTGTCAAGTACTAAATAATTGATTTTTCGCTATCTAGGCAATCAAATGAAAGTTAAGCAAATATCGCAAACACACAAAAGAAAACTGTCAGAGAGAAAGCTGGGACTAGGGTTTCGTTCACTTAACTCTTATGACTAGATATGAATAAGGATTTCGTCGGTTTAATTTTATCATGATGAAGATACGATTTACCTAACAAAAGATTGTTTTTCTCTCGTGCAAACAATCACGCAAAGATTTATCTTTGCTTTCGCGCAAGATTTGTCCCAACGTTGAAGATAAGCAAATTATCAATCTATGAACTCAAGGATCACTTTCGTGCACCTGATTTCTAGCTTGACAATCTCTAGCGGAAACTCAACGATCACTTTCGTGCATCCAAGCCTCGACACTAGTTTTACTCATAGATCTCCAACGTTCCGATCCTCCCTTTCATGCAAGATCTGCATGTTTGACAAATAGACTCGATCTATAGATTCATATTATAATCATGGCAGTAATTTTACTAAAACAGATCAAGTTGGATCAAACCTAAGGAAGGTTCCTAACATGCAATTCTAGGGCTCCAAATTCTCAAGGAATTACCTTTCGGTCTCAAGCGAAAATTCTAAGAACATAATTAGTAACATGAACTTATAGAGATTCTAAGCACAATTATCACATGAGCAAAATCATCATGGTAATATTAAACTCAACGAAATAGTAAAAATAGTCATCTAGTCATTGGAAATCAAATGAATAACTCCCCCATGTCCCAAGAGTAGTTTAAGCTATCATGGTAAAGAATTTGCAGAACTCCATGGTTTCAGAAGATCAAAGATCAAAAGAAAATAGAAGTTTAGAAAATACAGCGTGGCTGTGAAGTATTTCACAGCCGTAATTTCCAAATTTAGGCGTTGAACAGTGTCGGCGCCTCTTCTTTCCTTGATTTCTCCTTCAATTGATCTCTTCTCTGTCTGAAACTTCTGGTTCGTCGTCTCCTCCTTCAGATGAAGCTTCAGTATGAAAATCACGGCCGGAGATCATCTGGATCGAGCGTGGTGGCGATACCCTAGGCGGCGGCGTGGATGATGATTTCTCTCTCGACAAACAATGAAAATTGGGGCTTTCGGTGTGTGTGTGTGTTCCTCCCGTCCAAAGCTCCTTTTTTGCTTCTTACGGCGTCCAATATGAAGCCTTGGATTGTCCGCAAGAATCGGGCTTGGAAATTGACCTGGGTGTCGCGTTCAAAACAAGAATTACAGCAGTGTAATAGTTCACGGCAAGTGCCATAAAATAGATCGAGTCTTATGTTTTGATGTTGTCTAGGAAATACGGTATCATAAATTGGTTTACAGCAGTACCGTAAAATCGGCTGAACTCTCTGTTTGAAATCGTTTGGAAAATACGGTACCGTGTAGTTCGTTATGGTGGTGCCGTAAAATCGGGTAAAGTCTCTGTTCTGAAAGCGCTAAAGAATACGGCAATGTAATTCTATATGGCAGGTGCAGTAAAATCCAAAAATCTTTCTATTTGGAAATTCTTCAAAATACGGCAGGGCTCAGATTTTACAGTACTGTATGAATTTATGGTACCGTAAAATGGATTACGGCACTACCGTAATTTGCTGAATTGCTTCATTTTGCGTGAAATTTATTGGGTGACCTCCTCTTGATAATGATAACTCTACTATGTATTTGATTTCGCTTGAAAATGCCTTAAATAGTGCCTTTTTGCCTGAAAAATATGAAAAACCAAAATAGAAGTAGACTTTGCAATATTTGATGGATTTAACATAAAAACAAGTAAAAGATCCTCAATTTAGCATGAAAAAGGTATCCAAAATGAATCAAAATATACTACATATTTTGGTGTCATCAGATTATAGAAGTAGTAACCCGTAGTTTCCTTAGGGTACCCCACAAATATACATTTATCAGATCTAGGTTCTAGCTTGCTAGAATCCTGACGCTTGACATAAGCCTCACATCCCCAGATCTTGATAAAAGATAAATTAGGGCGTCTCCCACTCCATACCTCATATGGTATTTTGGAGACACTTTTATATGGAATGTTATTCAGTATTAGAGAAGCTGTATTAAGCGCATGTCACCAGAATGAGGGAGGTAGAGTTGCATGACACATAATACATCGAACCATGTCCAACAAAATTTGATTTCTCCTTTCAGACACACCATTGCATTGGGGTGTTACAGGAGGAGTGAGTTGGGATAAAATCCCACACTCTCTCAGATAGTCAAGAAACTCACCACTTAGGTACTCTCCACCATGATATAATCGAAGAGCCTTAATGGATCTACCAAGTTGGTTCTCTACTTCATGTTTGAACTATTTAAATTTCTCAAACGATTCAGGCTTATGTCTCATTGGGTAGACATAACCATATCTACTGAAATCATTAGTAAATGTGATAAAGTAGTTGTGGCCTCCTCTGGCTTACTTATTGAATGGCCCACACACAACGCTATGTATGAGATCTAACAAACCTCCTGCCCTTTCACCAGTCTTGGTGAAAGGCGCCTTTGTCATTTTCCCTAACAAACAAGGCTCATAAGAATCAAATTCCTCCAAGGAACTTGAACCTAACAACTCATTTGCATGGAGTTGTTGAATGTGATTCTTGTTTATATGGGCTAATCGACAATGCCATAGGAAAGCACCAACTGAACTACTCAGTTTAGTCCTTTTATTATTTATGTTACAAATAGAGCTATCCACGTCCAAGACATATAAACCATTGCATATAGTACCCTTCCCATATAACACATTTGCAAATGAAAAAGAAAAAGAGTTCTTATTTATTTCAAATTTAAATCCCTTCTTTGCTAAGCAAGGAATGGATAGAATGTTCTTAGTAAGCGAAGGTACATAATAGCAACCATATAGCTCTAACAGAAGTCCAGAAGGCAGGGAGAGAGTCAAAACTTCTATAGCAACAGCAGCAACTTGTGCCCCGTTTCCAACCCGTAGGTCAATCTCTCCAGGCCGCACCGATATTCTTTTCTTGTGCCCCTGAATATTTGTACAAATATGAGCTCCACATGTGGTATCCAATACCCATGACATAGAAGTAGAAAGATTGACTTCAGTAACATAAATACCTGAGCTTGAAGACAAAGCCTTGTCTCTATTCTTCTCATTCTGAAGTCGCACCATGTCCTTTATTATGTGAGGCGGTCCTCCACATGAGTAGTATTTATTATTCCTGATCCTTTTCATTTTTAATTTCAATTCCTTGGTCAAACCTTTCGGCTCAACACATTGTTATTCCTTGGTCAAACCTTTCAATTCCTTGGTCAAACCTTTCGGCTCAACACTCTTAGATTCACATTGCCCTCTAAATTCAGGCGACATGTTGGCTAGCATCAAGTTGGCAACCTCCAAAGTGTCAGCCTGATGCTTATCATAAGCATCCTTCTCAGCTGCTAGGGCTGAGCACGGAAGTGGGTCAGGAATAGGTTGCTCAAGGACATAGAGCTTCCTCTCGAGCTTGAGCACAATTCTCAAGTTCATATACCAATCCATCAAGTTGGATCCAACCAACTTGTTCTTCTCAAGGATAGATCATAGTGACCAACCGCAATTGTTCGTTGCCATTGTTCTACAACAACCAAGAAACAGTAGATTCGTACTACTTCAAATCATTTAAACTGGACTTGTTTTAAATGATTATGGCTCCCACTATTTTAATCGAATTGACAACCCACAAAGTCAATCGGGAAGTTTAAGACTTCCTAGTGAGATGGGATCCTTATTCCACATGAGGCTTCGTGTCCCATGAGGGTGGGATGAGATGCACAAAGTAACCCATGCTTCCTAAGGTGGGCACGCTGGCTGATTGCTTCAAGCAATTCCACTTATTGAGACACTCTAGGCATTTCATGTCCAGCGAGGGCTGGATACAGCATGAAACTCTAACCTCTCAACGATGCCTCTAGAGTTTCATCATGTGCCCAACACATATGGAATTCTAGTCAAACCCATTCCTAACCGTTATGCCCAGGGCCAATGAGTTTTCTTGCGAAGGCGCGTCCAGGCTAAAACTGGACTAGGGAAACCATTGCCATCACGCACTTTCTAAAGATAAGTGGGTGTGTCCCACGAGGGTGGGAAACAGTTCACAACACTACTGATCGATAGCTTAGTGAGGGCTATGCATTAGAAGGCTGCTAGACTTGATATTTGTTTGTGAGGGTTTTTGAGGTCTCATCAGTTTTTTCTTATGTCTAGCATTACAGGCATGCAATCCTATAGTGATAACATAATGATAAAAACAACTCAGGCATGCTTTAGCTGATATGTATGAAAACAGTAAAAGAATGATGTGATCATAGCCTATTCAAGACATTGAACCAACCCATACCAAAAGGAGGTTCAACTCTTGACCTAGGATTCAAGCCCCAAAGACAAAACCTAACCTAGCCGACCTCTAACTTGAGCTTCAATGTTGGCTCCAAGGTCCTTCTCACTAAGGTTTAGCTCTCAAACCCTAGAGGTGTCACTCATGGGTTTGGCCAACGCTATGGGTCTTTCTCCATAGATGATGCGCCACCATGCAAGGAGCCAAGATAGCTAACTTTCAAACCCAAGGGTTCGGCCATGCCATCTTGCGCTTCTATGCATGCGCCATCAAGCAAGAGTGCTCCAAGTGCCAATGCTTCAAGTGATGTGCGTCACCTTAATCTTCTTCTTATTTAAAATAAAAGAAAAACGGCACGCAGGCCTCACAAGAGTACATCACAAGCATGCAAAAGGGGCTTGACTCATGATCACAACATTATGCACAAACAAGGTATCTACACATGCAGTTCTACATGCCCATGAAAAACATAAAATCTAAAATTTTAGTTTTTCACAAAACTAGTCTCTTTTCCTCACCTTCTTTTCACAAATCTCTTGGTTATTCGCAATTAATTTTCATGATGATTTCAAAGATCCTCTCGGCTAGTAATTTTGTCAAATCAAGAGACCCGGCCAGTCCGAAGACACAATGCCCATCCTACTTGACAAAACCATGTGCGCCTTTAATCCTTAAATCATACAAGAAAAATAACCCAAAAAATCCAAAAGAGATTGAAAAGATGATAGAAATAAGAAACCCTAAGTTTTCCTACTTTAGAAAAATCGTTTGCCATGTGATCATGCAATTTGCGAAAATTGAGATATGGCATGTGAGCATGAAAAAGCATGAAAATACATCGTTCGAGTCTCGCAAGTCCCTCTGATACCACTGTTGAGAAACCCCGGGGATATTTTATAAATTTTCAGAAACAAATACAATGCACAGCGGATTAATATCCCTGAAACAGGCCGGTCCCAAAAACCCAATGAAGATCGCATGCGAGAGAGTCGACACGATGAGATGGAAAATACCTTGAGCAAGGCGAAGCTAATGTCGTAGTAGGGGCCCAAGCGTGCGCCCTCTGCAATCTCACACACACGGATCACCTCGAGTCCTTTTCTTCCATGCCCAGTGCAAGCCTCAGGAAGAAGATCCAAGCCGTGTGCTCCTTCTACGCCACTTGCGCCACCTTCAAGGCAAGGAGCGCCAAGAGGAAGGAGGAAGAAGGAGATGAAGACAAGCTGCCAAGACACCAATGCTCCTTGCGCCAAGAGGAAAGGAGGAAGAGGTGCTCTCGGCCTTTGATGGAAGAAGATGCGCCACTAGCCCTTATGTTGTCGCCCCTCACTTGTGGTTCACGCCTCCAAGAGTTGTCTGTCTCTTAAGAGGGGCGGCTAGGGTCTCTTTTATAGAGACTATGGGCGGTTTAGGGATGGCTACAATTATGCCAAGTGGGCGGCTAGGAGAAGAAGTAGGAAATTGAATTATTTTAATGTTGGGGTATGCCCTTAAGGCTAATGTTTGAGGCCTTGGGATTCTATGAGTATCATGTATATATAAACTCTTACGTTTATAAAGGCAATGGTTGTTATTCAGT
>JANTFE010021134.1:14611-26404 GCA_027562315.1 Costus pulverulentus
AAGTTGATCATATGGTTATACCACATGCGATCTTATGAAGCCCTAGAAAATTTCTTGAATGCACATGCTTTAGGGTTTCGCCCCCCTCATCTAAAGGGGTACATCATTTAATAATTAATCAAATCCTAATCCAATTAGGACTCTAATTAATTATTTAAATAATAAGTCCTAATCCAATTAGGACTCTAATTAATTATTTAAATAATCAAGTCCTAATCCAATTAGGACTCTAATTAACTATTTAAATAATTAATTAATTACCCCACAAATGATTAAATCAACTTAAATTAATCATATATGTCATAGGCGCCAACCCTAGTCTAACTAGGGTTAAACATGCGCCTAAACATTCTTCTCCTTAAGCCCATTTATCTTATTAATAAGCCCAATTATAGAATGGGCCTAGCCCAAGGTCCATTATGTATGTCAATCATCCCATTGGATCTAATCCAATTTAACCCAAGGTCAAACTAGGTTAACCATTGTTAGTTTGGTCAATATGCCAAAAATGGAAGTTGGCCCTAATAAGTTTCTTCTATCTCATCAGGCCCATCGGCGCTGATGAAATCTCCCAAATAGATCCGAGTCATCCAATAACTCGATCATAAGGCTTCTTGATCAATATGAGAACTCGAGTATCAAGGTGTGCGACCCTGTAGGTTCCTCTGACATTAGCAGTGCTGACCTAAGGTCACCACAAGCAGTGAGTGGCATCTAGCAGTGCATCGCTGCTACCCAAGTCATCGGAATGGATATCGACATCGACATCCTCATCATCGCAATCAGATACAGATGCATTACAGTCTCTTTGCCAAACTGATATCCGATTGGACAAGTGTGTCACCACTTGTTTTTATCCAATCTCATGGTTATGACTAAATCAGGTCTCACCTAGGTATGGCCATACACTTTCAGTCATAGAACCATAAAGGAGCTCCAAGAATATCATGCTTCCCTTAGGAAGGAGCAAATCCTATGTCTGTCTATTGACCTTTTCCTATGGGTCGTGACATGCTCAATGACAACCGTTATTACCCCCAACTACGGTGAGGTGTTAGGTTGTATCAAAGTATGTCCCTAACCATATAGAATGGTCAATGACCTGAAGTCAAGGGATCAATGCATCTCCTATCACTTGTGAGGATAACTCGTGACACCAAGTCATTGCCTCACAGCGGGTCGGTCTAGTATATGCACCACTGATATACCGATATGTCTGCGTTAGCACCTCGTGCCTAACCAGCCCATATACCAGTCTCACAAGTACTAGAGTTGTCTCATATCCACTCTGGTACATCGACTAGCGACGATCATTTGAGCACAGATCCAATCTATCTCTAGGGACATTATCATGTAAGTGCATAATCGCAGATGTAGACAAACATTGACAATGATAATGCTAGAATGATATATGTAAATATCAAAGTCAAGTAGTATAATAATGGACCAAAACTATGTCCTAGGGCATATACACCAACAGCGATGACATTTCCTTACCTGCCTTGTGATTAATCACAAAGGAGTACTATTGCAACTACTCAAGCCACTAGGCATGGTGGGCGTCCAATTTCTTTTGGGCACTAGGGATGGACAAGGCCTGGTGGTCACTATATAACATGAACTCGTGGTGGAGGAGATAGTGCCTCCACTACCGTATGGACTAAACCATAGCGTAAAATTTCATAACGTAGGTCGAATAATGCTGCCGGATAGCATTTAGTTTCTCACTAAAGAAGGCAACGGGGTGACCTTCTTGGCTAAGGGAACCTCCGATCCCAGTATCGGAGGCATTGCATGAAACCTTGTAGACTTTCGAGAAGTCCGAAAGCCACATGATAGGGGCAGTCATAATGGCGTCTTAAGGGCGTTGAACGCACGATGAGTGGCACGTGTCCACTCAAAGTCTTCCTTGGACAGATGATGGGTCAGCGGGGTCGCAATCATACTGAAACCCTGAATGAAACGGCGGTAAAAGCCTGCGAGGCCCAAAAAGCTATGGACCTCATACACGGTGTGAGGTTCAGGCCAATGCCATATGGCCTCAACCTTAGAGGGGTCAACAAAAAGACCCTAGTAGAACATAATGTACCCAACGAAGTGAACATGGGTGGTCATGAAGGCGCACTTCTTCATGTTAAGGAAGAGGCACTCCTTACGCAGGAGGTCGAATGTAGAGCAAAGATGCTCTAAGTGCTCATCTCGAGTCCGACTAAAAATTAGAATGTCGTCAAAATAGATGACTAAGAACTTGCCCATATAGGGCTTGAGGACCTGACTCATCAACCTCATGAAGGTAGATGGGGTATTGGATAACCCAAATGGCATGACAATCCACTCGTAGAGACCATCCTTGGTCTTCAATACGGTTTTCCACTCATCGCCCTCACGGATGCGGACTTGGTGGTATCCGCTATGGAGGTCGAGCTTGGAGTACCAGGAGGCCTCAGAAACTAAGTCCAACATGTCATCAAGCCGAGGTATGGGGAACCTATACTTGATGATGATCCTGTAAATAGCGTGGCTGTCAATGCATATGCGCCATGACCCATCCTTCTTGGGTGTGAGTAAGGCGGGTGACGTAGCCAAAGGAGTCCAAGGAGCCCAAGAGGCCTGAGGAACCCATGAAGACATGTCATCAGACTCCCTAGGGGCCATGCCCGTGAACAACCCATAAGTGTAGGAAGGCCCTATTCTTCGCACCGCTCGACACTCTCAACGTTCGTTCCAACCCCCTGACCGTTTTGTGGGGGTTGTCACCTGTCATCAACCATGTCAATGCCTCTCCAACTGATGAACTTGACAATGAGGCCTTTCGAAGCACCGATGCACGACCACTACCGCAACAGGGTGCTCAACACTGCCCGAGAGTCAACCAGCACCATCCAGAATCAGCCCACTATTAGCAAGTTTTGTTGCTTCATTCTAGCTTGCTCGGAGATGGTGTGAGCCCAGTCCATGTGCTGACATCATATGCTGACATCATGTACTGACATCATCGCTTACACTTTAGTTGGTCGGATTCTTATTCCAGCAACTTTTACTTTTAGGTTGTTAGGGGTTGGTTAGCCTATCCAACTACCCTTGTCATGCGCTTTGTGTGCGTTTGTCATGTGTTTGTTTGAACTCGTGTCATATCTTTTGTGTGAGCTTGTCATTCCTTTTGTGTGAGCTTGTCATGCCTCTCGTGTGAGCTCTTATCATGTGTTTTGTAAGCTCCTTCTCTTCCACTATAAAAGAGAGGGGAGACTAGTTGCTTCTTCAGCTTACCAGCTTGTGCCATAGTTGTAGCCTCCAAGTGAGTGGGAGCCAATGAAGTCATGGTAGCTCCGAGTGAGGATCGAGTGCTTGTAGACGCAGCCGAGCCGCCTGAGTGACTTGTACTCCGAGGGTCCTCCTCGCTTAGTCTTTTGAATCAAAGTTACGAGGTAGATGCTACCTCTTCCTTTTCGATTGTTGTGCTAACGTTTGGTGTTGCTTGCTTGTGGATGTGCCCAGGACGGACGATTGAAGCTAGACCCATCGCTCCACTATGAAGGCTTGTTGCTGCGCTTGCTAAAAGATTGGCTCGCTTTAGAGAGGTTAGTAGTTTATTTAAGTGCAAGCCTTGGTTTTTCATGTGCTTCCGGTATTGCTCAATTAGTATTCTGCTCGATTTTTCATTGTATTTCCATCGACGGTTTCTCTCTGATGCATTTCTCTTCCTTCGTCTAACGCCCCTCTCACGTTTTCTGCATCATAAGTTCCACCACCTTAGAGTACGACATATAAGGACCACCCCACCTACAACGGGGACAGCACAAGGAATTAGGCTCTCACGGATGTACCCTTTAGTGAGGAGTTCATTGTTGTGTCCGCAAGTGCACGGATACTTTGAAGTAATAAAAATATCAAACCACAGAGACCTACATGTTAAGTACCAAATAATCGTTTTCTCACTAGCTAAGCAAATTGAAGATGATGTAGCAAACGAACGAAAAGTGCACGGGAAAATATCAGAGAAGAAAACTGGGACTAGGGGTTCATCCACCTTGATTCTAATGACTAGAAAGAAATAAATGTTGTCAATCAAATTTTATTATAATAAAGATGTAATTTACTTCATAAAAGGATCAACTCGCCCTCGGGAAGTCAATCGTACAAAGGACCAATCCTCGCTCTCGTGCAAGATCTATCCAATGCTAAAAATAAGTAAATCATTGAACAAAGAACTCAAGGATCACTCTCGTGCATCCGAATTCTAAGTCAAAAATCTCAAGTGGAAACTCAAGGATCACTCTCGTGCATCCGAATCTCAAAACAGGTTCTACTTATGGTTCTCAACGTTCTGATCCTTACTCCTGCACAAGATCTTCACGTTTAACACATTAACTCGATCTAAAGATTCATAAAATCAACAAGGCATTAAAATCACTAAAAATCAGAATTCAAAAACAAACCTAATCTCTTATGATAAGTTCCAAAGTCGATGATTTCTAGGGTTCCGAATTTCACAATCAACCTCTCGGTCTATTTTGCAAAATTCTAAAACATGCAGATATTTATAAAACGAAGGAGAATTAAAGACAATCATCACATAAGTAAAATTATCATAACAAAGTTATAATTGACAAAAATAATCAATGTCTAGTCATATAAAAAATTAAGGGGATTACACCCCATGTCCCATAAGAAGATTAAGCTATCATGGTGAAAGGATTACAACAAACTATAATTTCAGAGGATTAGAAATCGAAAAGGGGAAAGAAAGTTACAAAATAGGTGCTGTAATGAAATTATGGCACCATAATTGCCTTTGAACTGCGCTGTCACCGCTGTTTTGTTGATTTCTCCCTCGGTCGAACTCCAAACGCTCTAAAACTTCTGGTGTGTGCTCTCCTACTCTAGACAAAGCATCGGTGTAAATTTCACAGCCTGAGGTGCTCTCTACTCCTCTCGGCGTGAGGCTGAACCCTAAACGCCTCCTTCGATTCCTCTCTGAACACTGGATAAAAATTGGAGCTTTTGGTCCCTTTATTTTCTCCTCATTATGACGAGTCTGTCACTTCTTTCGGATATCAATTAGGACTTCTGGATCAAAAGATATGGTCCGCGCAAAATTTGGGCAGAAAAATCGGGAAACTAGGCCAAAAATACGGTACCGTAATAAACATACGGTAGTGCCATATTTTTACCAAAAACTTAGAAACTTTCTTTTTAAAATCCTCCAAAAATACGGTACTGTGACAGTTGTTCTCAAAAATACAGTAGTGCCATATTTTTGCAAATTGGCTCCGAATTTCATGAAAATTGATCGGTAGCTTCGTTTCGATGTTTGAAAACAATTGGTGTGCTCAAATCTTCCAAAATCCATCAAAATATGACATTTTTAACTTGAAAATGATCAAAAATAAGAAATAGTGTAGATTCTACAATATTTGATAATTAAAGCTTAAAAATAAGCAAAAGAGCATAATTATGACACAAAAAGACACATGAAATGACACAAAATATACTATGAATTTTGGTGTCATCAAACACATAAGGCGCAAACTTTGCTTGTCCTCAAACAAATAAATAAGAACAATGCTAAGTATGGAAAATATGCTCTTTTATGAAAAATAAATTTCTAAAATATAATCACTCATGAAATATTCCACCAACTTTTTGCACAAAATTACAGATAAATACATCATCCTTTGAAATTAATCTTTAAGATCTACAACTTTGATCAAATAAAACTTTGTAACTCGCATAATGAAAATAATTTTAGTCTCATGAATTCACCTAATTTTTAATTTAAATCTATCATACTTTTGTTTATAGGAATTGGATATCCAAAATCTTTTTCCACAAAAAATTTCCCCCCCCCCCTTTTTTATTCTTTTTTTTGGATGGCATGTACCTACATAGATACATACTTTTTATTTGGACTTCAACTCTTTTCTTCGGTACCACTGTCAATTTTACACAGTGCCAAGTAGAGGAGTCATTTCTTTTTCTCTCTCCTTTTTTTTATATATAGACTTCAACCCATGTTTTAGGTACCACTGTCAATTTTACACAGTGCCAAGTTGAGGAGTCTCTCACTCTTTTTGTGGATTTTGGATTCTTTCTTCCCAACAAATAGTAAGATAAACTAAACATTAACTAGGCTAATCAATTGACATAAATTCAAAAATTACACTCATATGCTCATTTTATTCAAGAAAGATGCTTCACTCATAGATTGCATTCATCAAACAACACACCTACCCAAAACCTTATGCATCAATCAATGAATAATTTCAACAAGTAGATATATATTGAAGAAATAAATTCAACATAATAGGTATATCTCCATTCAAGGAATTGATATGCATAATCATAGAAAATTCTACACACCTCTTGTCACATTGATTCAAGTCATAAAAATTTTCAAACAAAAATTATCAATATCAATGCAAAGCCATGAAGCATCAAACTTATATAGTCAAAATATGTAAAGTGATAGATCCGTATAATCACATAAGGCTCAAACAATGCAAATGGTGTAAAGTGATAGAAACTTTCGGAGAAGAAAAGTGAAGATAATCAAATCAAATCAAGTGATCAAATTACAAGAAAGTGCAAACAATACTCACAGAACAATGTAACAAGCTCAATCATCATCCGGTGTATAGAATCGGGGTAGATGCGATTATGTCCAAAGATGTGCCTTTTGAAAATTTTCCTGCATAATTTTTAAGTACATAAGGCTCAGTTCTAAAAATAGTCCCTTACTAAGATAAATAATAATAATTCTCTCCAAGGAAAATTAGAGATGTCGCTAGCGGTCCAAAGAAGGTGCCGGTGGAAAGGGCTGATGCAGGCGAGAACTAGAGGTGGAACAGATGCCAGCAAAAGAGCTGCTAGCAATGATGGTACTAGTGCCGATAAATAGAGTGATGATGAGTAGTCTCCTGTGGCCTGCTGAGGACTACAGTTGTGGTGGCGAAGTCGTCGGCCAGAGAGTGCTAGAAATAATGCTGCATAGATAAAAAAAATCAGTCACAAATGAAGAGTCGGCTGCATAAATAAAATCAATAGAATAAGAGGGAGTAGTGGTAGTAAGAATCTGCAGATGGTATAATTCAGTGTCAACGTCTGGAAACAGTGATATCAGAGGCAGATGCAGTGGTGGCTAGAGGTGGAAGACAATTGCTCTTGAGGATTTCTGAATCTGGAGCCAAAAGAAACAACATAAGTAGAAAACAAAAAAAGTAGTTTCTGAATTTTTTATGAAAAGTAGTCATACCCAAAAATAAAATTTAATGACCCAAATAGAAAATGGACAAAACCAAGTAATAGAATAAGATATGTTCTTTTCAGACGTATGAAAATCAAAGGATCAAAGTCTATTAGGAATTTAGGGCATCAGTAGAAAGAAGGCTAATAAGATTACAAAACTGCAAAAACTACACAAAAGTTAATCATATTCGAAAAGTTGCTATGTTTCCTAGAATGATCAAAAAATATTTTCATGAAAACAATTAATCCACAAGATAGAATGTAACATGTTCTTCCAATTTCAAGTGAAAAATTGCATAAATTAATCAGAATCGAAAAGATGCTAGGTGTGTTAGAACGATCCATGGACTTTAAATTCGGAAAAAATATCTAGATGATAGACAAAGATGAGTACTTCCATGTTGTGTCAAAAATCAGAAATTTTCCCAACCCAGTTTCTTAAAATCGCAGCGAGAAAACACCTACTCAGATAAGCAGTAAACTATTCAAAAATTATGGGCATCAAATCCTTTACGGCAGTGCCGTAATGTACACAAATTCTCAGGTCAGATTATACAGGAAATACGGTTCCGTAAAAATGGTTACGGTACTGCCGTAAAATTAGTCACAGATATTTTTTTTTCAAAAATTCAAAATTCAAAAATTATGCCTGTAAAAACCATTACGGCACTACCATAATTTCGATGAAAACCACGGAAATTCTCGGGTAAAAATTCAGCGAAAATACTGTACCATAAAAATTATTACGGTAGTACCGTAAAAGCAATAAAACCTTCGGGTCAAAAATCTACAAAAATATGGTACCATGAACAAGAATACGGTAGTGCCGTAAAATCTAAAAACTCTCGGGAAAGAAAACTGTAGAATTACCGCACTCTAAAGAGGATTATGGCTGTGCCGTATTTTGCGCAAAATTTTATTTTCTCGCAAAAAGGAAAGAAAAATTAATTCTAAAAATAAACTAAAATAAAAGAAACTAAGGTAAGTGATAATACTTGGGTTGTCACCTAAGAAGCGCTAATTTTTAGGTCATTAGCTTGACTAAAAATCAAAAATGATGGTGAAATAGGTGAATCAGTACCAAAGTAAAGAGCAAACAATTTTCTGCATTTCCATTATCCAAAAATTTTAGCCACTAATCCAAAAATCCAAAATTGCATATAAATCACAATCAAAGTGGCTTCCTTATATATGCAGAATTCAAAATCAAAATTTTCAATGATTTTCTTATGCTTGTCAGTAAGCAAAATTATAAGTCCTTTCTTCAAATATAAATCTTCAATTGTCATATGACTCTGATCAAAAGATATAAGCATTGGATCATCAAAATAACTTTTCTGTTTCTCATTAGATTCCTCAATAAAACATAATTTTTCAAATAAATCAAAAGAGTGAACATTAGATATGGGCAAAACATCATCACGGTGAGATTCATCAATGTTTGTAATTTTCAAATCATTTTCAAGTTCCTCATGTTCATCATCAAATAATTTATCGATTTCAAAATTATCAACAAAATCAGAGTAAGATTTTTCTAAATTAGTCCCCTCATATCCTTCATCAGAATTAACCATAAACAATATATTATCAAAAGAATCAATTTCATCAAAAGAGGGTTTTTGAATTTCAATTTCCACAAACTTTTTCACAAATACATTATCAAAGGAATCAATTTCAAAATTATCAAAATCATAGTGAGATGCATTAATGTCCACATAAGGCTCAATTTCAAAACAATCATCATCAGAGGGGGAATTTTCTAAATCAATTTTCTTCAGATTCCAAATCAAAAGCAAATAAATAATCTTGTTGTGCTAATTGGGTTTCTAAAATTTTATTATGTGCAACTATGTCATCTAACCTAGAATTGATTTGTTTGAGGGTCTCATTCATACTAGAATTGATCTGTTTCAGACTCTCATTCAAGTCATTATTCTATTTTGCTTGGGTACTCATGAACTTTTCAAACATTATCTCTAAGCTAGATTTTTCAGTATCCTCAAAATATGGTTCAGAAGTATAGTTTGAGCAATCTTCATAAAAAGATCTAGAATCATATTGATCATATTGATCATCTTGATACCATGGTGAATTGGAATTTAAAAATTGGCAATTAGAAGTATAATGTTCAATACGTCCATAAATATCACATCTACTAGAAGAGAGAGAGTGCATATAAGAGTTAAACATATCTTGGAGTGTGCTCAATGAATTATTTTCATACTTACCTTGTGGCAAGTATACCTCACCTCTTTTAGTTGCCCATAAGTTGTGATTAAAAGACATATCTTCAATTCAAAGCTTTCTACATAACTAAAAATTGTTATCTCAAAATTCACAGGAAATAAAATATATCAAGATCTAAGAGTCCTGTGTATGGACAAATAGAATAGAAACGGAAAGATTATCTAAGACCAATCAATCAATTTTTTTTTCAAAATAAAAACACAAGCAAATTCAAAATTTTCAGATATCACAGTTCTGTCACAACTGTGAAAATCCAAAACCTGCAAAAATAACAAAAAAAAATAAAGTTAAATCTAAAACTAATAAAACTAGTCTATCAATACTAACAACTATCTTGATATTAACAAAACTAAGGTCCCCGGCAACGGCGCCAAAAACATGTTGTGTCTGCAATTGCAAGAATACTACGAAGTAATAAAATATCGAACCACAAAGACCTACGTGTTAAGTACCAAATAATTATTTTCTCACTAGCTAAGCAAATTGAAGATGATGTAGCAAACGATCGAAAAGTGCACGGGAAAATATCAGAGAAGAAAACTAGGACTAGGGGTTCATCCACCTTGATTCTAATGACTAGAAAGAAATAAAGGTTGTCAATCAAATTTCATTATAATAAAGATGTAATTTACTTCATAAAAGGATCAACTCGCTCTCGCGCAGTCAATCATACAAAGGACCAATCCTCACTCTCATGCAAGATCTATCCAATGCTGAAAATAAGAAAATCATTGAACAAAAAACTCAAGGATCACTCTCATGCATCCGAATGTCAACACAGGTTCTACTTATGGTTCTCAATGTTTTGATCCTCACTCTCGCACAAGATCTTCACGTTTAACACATTAACTCGATCCAAAGAATCATAAAATCAACAAGGCATTAAAATCACTAAAAATCAGAATTCAAGAAGAAACCTAATCTCTTACGATAAGTTCCAAACTCGATTATTTCTAGGGTTCCGAATTTCACAATCAACCTCTCAGTCTATTTTGAAAAATTCTATAACATGCTGATATTTATAAAACTAAGGAGAATTAAAGACAATTATCACATAAGTAAAATTATCATAACAAAGTTATCATTGACAGAAATAATCAATGTCTAGTCATATAAAAAATCAAGGGGACTACACCCCATGTCCCATAAGAAGATTAAGCTATCATGGTGAAAGGATTACAAAAAATCATAATTTCAGAGGATTAGAAATTGAAAAGGGGAAGAAAAGTTACAAAACAGGTGCCGTAATTGCCTTTGAACAGCGCTATCACCGCTGTTTTGTTGATTTCTCCCTCGATCAGACTCCAAACACTCTGAAAATTCTGGTGTGTTCTCTCCTATTCCAGACGAAGCTTCAGTGTAAATTTCACCGCCTGAGGTGCTCTCTACATCTCTCGGCGCGAGGCCGAACCCTAAAGACGCCTCCTATGATTCCTCTCTGAATACCAAATAAAAATTGGGGCTTCTGGTTCCTTTATCTTCTCCTCATTACGATGAGTCTGCCACTTCTTTCAGGCCTCAATTTGGACTTCTGGATCAAAAGATATGGTCCGCGCAAGATTCGGGTGAAAAAATCGGAAAACTAGGCTCAAAATACGGTACCGTAATAAACATATGGTAATGCCGCATTTTAGCCAAAAACTCAGAAACTTTCTGTTTAAAATCCTCCAAAAATATGGTACCATGACAGTTGTTCCCAAAAATACGGTAGTGCCGTATTTTGCAAATTGGCTCCGAATTTCATGAAAATTGATGGGTAGCTTCTTTTCGATGTCTGGAATCCATTGATGTGCTCGAATCTTCCAAAATCCATCAAAATAGGACACTTTTAACCTAAAAATGATCAAAAATAAGAAATGGTGTAGATGCTGCAATATTTGACAATTAAGGCTTAAAAATAAGCAAAAGAGCATAATTATGACATAAAAAGACACATGAAATGACATAAAATATACTATGAATTTTTGTGTCATCATTTATCCACTTGACGCTATAGTTCAACATGCTTGGTGGGGTTAAGTCAATGGTGGGGCAAGTTTGGGAGGGGTCTCCCGAAAGAAGGTCAATCGCATGCAGGACCTCCCTTATCCGGGGGAAGTCTATGGGTAAGTCCTTAGGGCAAATGTCGCTATACTTGGTCAAGAGAGTGGCAACCTCCAAGAGAGGTGGAGCATCCAAGGGAGGCAAGGGATCCTGATGTAGGGGTAATTCACAAAGCATGCAAACAACGATTTTCGAAAGATAGTGTTTTGTATTTTTATAAAGTAGAGAAAACCGAATTTAAACTAACGAAGTTTGAAA
>JANTFE010021146.1:3842-15992 GCA_027562315.1 Costus pulverulentus
GGTTCTCACCTGGGTATGGCCATACACTCTCAGTCATAGAACCATAGAGGAGCTCCATGGATATCATACTTCCCTAAGGAAGGGGCAAATCCTATGTCTGTCCATTGAACTTCTCATATGGGTCGTGACATGCTCAATGACAACCATTATGACCTTCCAACTACGGCAAGGTGTTAGGTTGTATCAAAGCAAGTCCCTAACCATATAGAATGATCAATGACCTCAAGTCAAGGGATCAATGCATCTCCTATTACTTGTGAGGATAACTCATGACACCAAGTCATAGCCTCACAGTGGGTCTTTCCAGTATATCCTCCAATGATATACCCATGTGTCTGCGTTAGCACGACGTGCCTAACCAGCCCACATACCAGTCTCACAAGTACCATAGCTGTCCCATATCCACTAAGGTACATCGACTGGGGATAATTATTTGAGCACAGATCTAATCTGTCTCTAGGGATATTATCATGTAAGTACACAATCGCAGGTGTAGACAAACAATGATAACGACAATGCCAGAATGATATATAAATATCAATGTCAAGAAGTACATAAGTTGACCAAAACTGAGAATTTAGTTGCAGATCACCTTTCAAGGATGATTGTAGAAGATGACAAAGGTGATATCAATGATTCCTTTCCTGAGGAACAACTGATGAGGGTAGAGCAATTTAAAGCTCCTTGGTATGCAGATATTGTTAATTATCTTGTTACTGATATATTTCCTGTTGATTTGAACTACCAAGGCAAGAAAAAATTTTTATCAGATGTTAAACATTATTTTTGGGATGAGCCTTATGCGTTTAGAAGATGTGTAGATGGAATATTTAGGAGATGTGTCCCCGAAGAAGAGGTGAAAGACATACTATTACAATGCCATGGATAATCATATGGAGGGCATGCTAGTACAGAAAAAACTGTTTTTAAGGTATTACAATCTAGATTTTATTGGCCCACTTTGTTTAAAGATGCTAGAAATTTTATAATGTCCTGTGATAGTTGTCAAAGGATGGGGAACATTAATAGAAGGAATGAAATGCCATTGTCCTCTATACTTGAGGTTGAAATTTTTGATGTTCGGGGTATTGATTTCATGGGACTGTTCCCATCGTCTGGAGGAAATAAGTATATACTTGTGGCGGTAGATTATGTTTCCAAGTGGGTGGAAGCCATTGCTTCCCCTACTAATGATTCCAAGGTAGTGGTGAAACTATTCAACAGAATTATCTTTCCACGTTTAGGAGTGCCAAGGGTTGTTATTAGTGATGGAGGATCTAATTTTATTGAGCAAAAATTTTCAGCCCTACTTAGAAAATACGGGGTTAATCATAAAGTAGCAACACCCTATCACCCCCAAAAAAGTGGACAAGTGGAGATATCAAACAGAGAAATAAAAGGGATATTAGAAAAGACAGTGTCAAGAACAAGGAAGGACTAGGCTTTCAAGCTTGATGATGCACTTTGGGCATACCGGACTGCTTTCAAGACACCAATAGGTATGTCACCTTTTCAATTGATTTATGGTAAATCGTGTCATCTTCCTGTAGAATTGCAGCATAGAGCGTTCTGGGCAATTAGGGCACTGAATTTTGATTCAAAGAGCGCAAGTGAAAAAAGGAAGTTGCAACTGAATGAACTTGATGAGATTAGACTCTCGCTTATGAGAATGCAAGGCTCTACAAGGAGAGGACTAAAAGATGACATGATCGACACATACTCAGAAAGGAATTCCAACAGGGTGACCTCGATCTTTTGTTTAATTCTAGATTAAGGCTTTTTCCTGGTAAACTTAAATCTCAATGGTCTGGACCTTTTCAGGTTAAAAAAACTTATCCATACGGAGCCATCGACATATGGAGTGAGGAGAAAGGGATATTCAAAGTCAATGGATAGAGATTGAAACATTACTATCATGAAGAAAAAGCAGAGGAAGGAGAGCATTTTCTGCTTGATGAACCAAGAGCACATCCGAGTGTTGAACGGTCAAGCTAATGACCATTAAATTAGCGCTTCTTGGGAGGCAACCCAAGCGTATTTTTGTTTTTCTTTCTTCTTTTTTTGTTTTGTTTTGTTACCATCATTTTTAATTGATTTCAAACTTAATTTACTTAGTTAGGGTTAGTTTTTGTTTTTCCGATTTTTAGTGAATTTTTTGAATTTTATTTACAAAATACGGTAGTACTATGCACATCTACCCGGTGCCATATTTCTCGGTGTTTCTTTATAGCAAGTAATTGAGACAAATATGGTAGTGTCGAATTTTACCCCGAATTTGTCACGGTACTGTGAAATTTGCCGTTTTTACATAGAAAGATTCTTTCAAAATACGGCATTACCGTATCATTCTACACGGTACCATTGTTTTGGCAATTTTTGCATAGAAAGTTTTTGCGATTCCACAGCGGTACTATGTACATATGCACGGTACCATATTTTTGGAAATTTTTGAACAGAGAGTTTTTAAACTTTCATGGTCGTGTCGTGTAGTTTTACACGGTACCGTATTTCTTGCAAGTTTCGAACAGAAAGATTTTTGAGTTTCACAGCGGTGCTGTGCACATCTACAAGGTACCGTATTTTTTGGCTTTTTTTGCACAGAACCACTGCCGTATCCACTACACACAGCACCGTATTTCTTGATCTGAACCTGTAACAAAACAATACGGCACTACCGTCTTAATAATACGGTACCGTATTGTTGTCGACCCCACGACTTCACATGCCGTATTTAGGGCACGGTGTAGTGTTCCTAGGGTTTCTTCACCCGTTTTTGCGCCGATCTTCCATATTTTCTCTGAGCTTTTGCTTCCATAACCTTCGTACGACCTTCTCTTGCAGATTTCGTTCGTTTCTGTGTGAAGATCCATCCGATTTCAAGCTCGATCGAGCTCATTTATGGCGTGTTGTTTTGTTTTCTGCCGAGGTTCCACCCTTTGCGATTTCCTTTCGTCCAAGCTTCGATCGATCGGTCTCAAGTTCAGAAGGACTTAAGGAAGGTTGAGGATGATTCCCCACAAAGATTTGGAGCTCGATCTCAAACCAGAAGTCCAGATTCGAAGCTCAAAACTCAGCTTGTTTTCAGCCACGTGCAACTTGGGTAACAAAAATCTTTTCCAAGCTTCTTCAGTTATTTCTTACTTTACCTGAGAACATCATGTCACCAACCAAGAAAATGGCACCGAAGAGAAAAGGGAAAGCCCCCCTGAACCTCCAATGCCACCACCGAATCCTTTCGGTATTCAATGTAGAGATGAAGAACAGGAACAACGGTATAATGCATTACTCACTCGCCGAATTGTAAAAACCAAATATACTAATGTCAGAGCCCTAAAGCTCCTTGGATTGGAGGAGCATGTCTTTTGGATGTATGATAAAGTAGGGTTGAGAGAGTTTTTCAAATTGACACCAGAGACATATCTACCCGTTGTGCTGGAATTTCTAAGCAGCCTAGATGTCGGTTGGAACGAATACATGGACCACATGGCTGATGGGGAAATCCGATTTAGGATGATGAATGAAGAAAGGAAGCTCACATTCAAAGAAGTTAGACACATATTCCACTTCCCACGGAAGGGGAAGACTGAAACACCGATTGGGTTTCTCCAGCACATGTTTTGGAACCAAATTACTACAGACAGTAGGTTTGCAGCGTCAACAGCAAGAGCTTCAAGGATCTCAAATCCTTGCATTAGATATGCCTATCGTGTTCTCGCACACGCCATCTTCGGGCGGGGAGGTAGCGATGGCATTGTCACACACGCTGAGCTATTTATGCTTTGGAGCATGCTGCATGGTTTCACAGTAGATATAACTTTTTTCTTCATGAGGCATTTGGGAAAAGTAGCAAAGGCCAAGAAAGGAACCATAGTGATAGGAGGATTCCTTACTCTTATAGCACTGCATCTAGGAATTGTGCCCTATGGGATTGAGGTTGCTAGAGGGAACTCAATAGTAGACATTGAATCTTGTATTGCCATGAAGATGATTGTACGAGATGGAGACACCTATTGTTTAGTTTTTCAGCCTGGGCTTCCAACATTACCTTTGCCAAACCCCGAGCAGACCACGGTGCATAATTTAGAGAATTGGAAGCTATCGCCGAGTTGTGTATCCTTTGCTACCCCTGCACCAGAGACTTCAATTCCACCGCCACCTCTTGCATGGGGCGATGACCCATTTGGTATGGGCATGGACTCTTCACCGCCCAGAGCCACCGAGCCACCACCACGTGGAGCCACCGGTTCATCCTCGTACCATGCAGATCCAGGATATCAGACTATTTTTGCATAGTTATATAGGCAGGAGCAACGCTTGGAACGAGTGATGGGTGGTATAGGGAGATTACATGAGCAAATTAGTCATGTTCACTTAGATGTAGAGGCGCTCGGAAACTATATGGAGGACATGGGGAATTTCTCTATGAGCGACTTGGCTTTGAGGACTCCAGGAGAGGCGGTATATATGGAGGTGCAGGAGAGGGAGCTTCTCACGATCCGATGGAGGCAGCCCAGGACGACGAGGACGAGGAGGAGACGCATTCGGACTAGTGAGATCTTGTGAGTATTTCATACTTTTTCTAGTACTTATTTGGTTTACTGATTAATGATGATCTCAAACTTATGTAGGGAAGGATGACCTTCTTGCCTCCTACTGCTACGGATACTCATTTTCTGATTACTATTGTTATTTCGATTTGGTTGTATCAACATATTTTGCTGATTTTCTACACTCACTATTCAATATGGTTGTATGAGATATAAGATAATTGATACTATTAATTGATGCTAACCCTATAAATTCGGTATGCCATTTGAACTATTCATGTGTGTGGTTTGTTTACTTGAGAAAATATTGCTGTCATCATGCCAAAATTTTCTTGAATTGAAATTAGGATTAGACCTATTATGATGAATTTATTTCTTTAATGCATATCTACCTATTGAAGATTTTTCGTTGATTGATAAATGGTGTTTTGTATGAACATATTATCTGATGAATTTGATTTTAGAGGCAAGCTATTTCTTTGAATAAAATCAACATAAGAGTGTAATTTGTGAATAGATATTGATAGGCTAATCCGGTTCAGTTTTTTTTGCTATTTACTGTTGTTGGGAAAATAAAGGTTCCATGATCCAAATAAAGTGAGGACTCCCCTACTTGGCACTGTGAAAAATAGACAGTGGTACCGAAGGACATGGGTTGAAGTAATAAACAGAAAAAGTATGTATCTATGTGGGTACATGCCACAAAAAAAAGAAAAAAAAAAGAAAAAGAATGGAAAAAAGATCATGGAGACCCTAATCCTGTAAACAAAAGTTGATAGTTGTAAACTGAAAATTGGATGAAGGCTTGAGATTGATGTTCTGCTTATTATATGATTTGTGAAGTTTTATTTGACAAAGTAGTGGAACTCGAGAATTAAATCAAAAGGTGACATGTTTGTTTGAAATATCATGAAACAATTGATGCAAGTTTTCTTGGGAGATTGTGTTTTAGAAATTTATTCGTCATGAGAAAGTTTTATCCTATGATCAATTTCATGATTATTGCTTGAGGACAAGCAAGGTTTGAGCCTTATGTGTTTGATGACTCCAAATTTCATCGTGTTTTTCATGCTTATTTAGTAGTCTTTTGAATCATAATTTCATCCTATTGCTTTATTTTATACCCTTTTAGCCAAAAGCTTCGGAATCTTCACCATCTTTGGTTTTTGATAAATTTCAGACAAAAAGGCATATTTTTTACCAGTTTTCAAGCAATTCAAATGCATGAATGAGTTCCAACCATGAAGAGGAGTCTCCCATCAAATTTCAAGTTAAAAGGATACTCCTAGCAAATATACGGCACTGCCGTGTAAATATACACGGTACCGTATTTCAGTGCTTCAACCAAATGAGAATATGGCACTACCGTATCTTCCCTCGAAACTCTCACGGTATCGTATTTTGAGCTAATCCTGAACAGAAGACTTAAGCGAGAATATGACACTGCTGTGTATAAACGCATGGTACCGTGCTTTTCAGCCATCTAGAACAGAGAGTTTTTAGCGAAAATACGGCACTACCCTATTTCACCCAGATTTTATCACGGTACCGTATTTTTCCTCAATTCTGACCAGATAACTTTTGACACAAATATGGCACTACCGTGGGGGAATATACGGTGCCATGTTTGCTGCCCAGATTTCACAGAAGGAAATACGGCACTGCCGTATTTCTCGCATGGTACCGTAATTCTTAACCGAGGTTTCCGAGTTTATCACGGCAGAATTGGAAACTCGATTTCTGGAGATTTAGTAGTCCAAATTTAGAATAAAAAGAGGTGGCGGACTCGTCTTTAAAAGGAGAAGACACGCGAAGCAATATATATAATTTTTGATCACGATTTGGGGAGAATTTGGGAGAATCGTCACCGCGCTAGGATTCACTACCGTTTGCTTCACAGATCATCTCCAGCCATGATTTTTGAAAGGAAGCTTCGCTTGGGGAAGAAGAAGACACCACAGAAATTTTAGAACAAGAGGAGACCAAACGAGGGAGAAATCATCAAAAGTTTGGTCGCGACACTGTTCAACGCGATTTCTGAAGCAAATTTTGGGCTGCAATTTTGTAACTCTTACTCCCTCTTTACTCTCTTTGATCATTCAAAAAACCATGTGTCTTTGTGAATCTTCCACCATGCTAGCTTATTTTTTTCTTGGGACATGGGGGTGTAATTCTCTTGATACTTCAATGACTAGATAACTTTTCATTCATCAATTTATTCTCTGCTATGGTTATTTTGCTCAAGCGATTAATGCCTTTAATTGTTTTTAGTATCATGCATCATCATGTCTTAGAGTTCTATGCTATGGACTGAGAAGATGGTATCATAGAACTTGGAACCCTAGAATTTAGGATTAGATCCCTTCGCAAAAGATTGGTTGTGTTTCTAACCTTAGATTTTAGTAGCGTAATTCTTGTTGATGTTTTGTACTAGAAATTATTATTGCTTCAGACATGATAACATGCTAGAGATAGATGTTGAATTGTTCGAAACCCTTGAGTAAAACCTGCGGAACTAATGTGCGATAGTGCTTAGCTTCGCTTGAGATCTTGGTACTGAGATGGAATGCACGAGAGTGATTCTTAATCTCCTTGACCAAAGTTCGTTTATATCTAGCATAGAACTGATCTTGCACGAGAGTGGGGATAATTCTATGCAAGTTGATTGCGCGAGAGCGAGTTAATTTCCATATTTGAGCAAACTGCATCTTAACCATAACGAGAGTAGATTGATGAATCATTAATAATATTTAGTCATGAATATCAAGATGAATGAACCCCCGGTCCTGCTTTTCTCATTCAAATTTTCCTCTACATCGTTCGATTGCTATTTTCACAATTTTTGACCTGCTTAGCTAGTGAGAACTAAATTAACCAGTACTTAACATCGAAGTCTCTGCAGTTCGATATCTTAATTATTACTTCGAGTATCCGTGCACTTGTGGATCACAACATATACGCCAACAAGCAGTCTTCTACGGCTGCAAGGAGTGGGAAACACTCCCAGTTGCGCCACTTGATGAGGAGGAAGGAGGGTTGTGCCAAGCAGAGGGAAAGCCTCGACCACTTCCACAAATCCTTCAAACACCTTTCTGCCTTCTTCCTAAAACTTGTGCCAACTCCAAGGAAGATGAAGGTGGCGGCTTGCAAGAGGAGGCGGCTAGGGTTCTTGATAGGACGGGGCAACGAGGGTTTCTAATCCACATGCCAAGGGCTTGATTGAATGTCTATAGCATGCGCCTATTCCCCTCATTATATAGAGATTTCAGGCAGGTCCCATCACTTAAGTTACAAATATAAATATTCGTAAGAATCCCTTAAGTTATGTTGGGCCCCATAACTTAGGTTATGAATATAAATAATATGAATATTCACTTAAGTTGTTCATGGCCCCCATGACTTAAGCTGTGAATAATTATGAATATAAATGTTCATAATTGCGCATAACCTGTGGGCCCCCTATAGTCATGTTTAATTAAGTCGTTAAATCCTCCAAACAAACTAGAGCTCAAATACGACTTTTGACCCATCGACTAGACCGTATCTATCGAGGTCACCCGAAGGTCAACCAAGGTCACCCAAAGATTAACCAAGGTCAAAACGCAACTAATCTCCATATGATCTTGATGTGTTTCTGATGACACCAAAATATGTAGTATATTTTGTATCATTTTAGATACCTTTTTCATGATAAATTGAGGATCTTTTTACTTGTTTTTATGCTGAATCCATTAAATATTGCAAAGTCTACTTCTATTTTGGTTTATCATGTTTTTCAAGCAAAAATGCACTATTTTAGGCGTTTCAAGCAAAAATTAAATACATGGAAGAGTTCTCATCATCAAGAAGAAGTCACTCAAGAGTTTTCACGCAAATCGAGGCAAAGAACCCAAAATACGGTAGTGCCGTAAAGGATTTTACGGCACCGTATTTTACACGGCTACCGTATTATCGAGGTCACGGCCGTATTTTGGTGATTTACCGAACAGAAGGCTTTTGCCAAATTACAACACCACCATAAGAAGTTACACGACTGTATTTTGGGGCGCTTTCAGAACAGAGACCTTCGCTGAAATTATGGCACTGCCGTAAACTAGTTTACGGGCCGTATTTTCCAGACGTCTTCAGAAAAGAAAGTTGCCCTGAAATTACGGCACTGCCGTAAACCAGTTTACGGGCCATATTTTCCAGACGAATTTGACCAGAGAGTTCAGCCAATTTTATGGCACTGCCGAAAACCAAATTACTCTGCCGTATTGTTCTAGCAATTTCAGAATAGAATAATCGATGGATTTTACGGCAGTGTTGTAAGATATTACACTGTCGTATTCTGGTGTTTGAACGCGATTCCCAGGTCAATGTCCACGCCCGATCCTTGCGGAGATGATTGCGGATGATCCAGAAGTTTATATTCGATGCCGTAAGAAGGAAAAGGGAGCTTTTTACGAGAGGATTACAGAGAGACAAAAGGCCCCAATTTTGATTGACTGTCGAGGGAGAAATCGCGATCCACGCTGCTGTGGAGGGTTTCGCCGCCGCGCTCAATTCAGACGACTTCCGGCCGCGATTTTTCTACCGATGCATCGCCTGGTGAAGGAGACAACGTACCAGAAGTTTCAGATCGAAAATAGACAAATTGGAGGAGAAATCAAGGGAAGAAGGATCGCCACCACTGTTCACGCCTTCTTTTGTAAAATACGGCTATGAAATACTTCAAAGCTGTGCCGTATTTTCTAAAAACTCTTCCTTTTGTTGATTTCTGATTTTCTGAAATTATGGAATATTGTATTTCCTTCGCCATGCTAGCTTAAACTACTCTTGGGACATGGGGGATTAGTTCACTTGACTTTTAATGATTAGATAACTTCTTTTTCAATATTTCGTTGAGTTTGATTTTAGCATGATGATTATGCTCATGTGATAATTGTGCTTAGACTCTCTTTAAGTTCACATTATTAATTATGTTCTTAGAATTTTCGCTTGAGACTGAAATGTAATTGCTTGAGAATTTGGAACCCTAGAATTGCATGTTAGGATCCCTTCCTTAGGTTAGATCCATCTTGATCTTTTATAGTAAAATAATTGCCATGATTATAACATGAATCCATAGATCGAGTCTATTTGTCAAACGTGGAGATCTTGTGCGAAAGCAAAGATCGGAACATTGGAGGTCCTTGAGCAAAACTAGTTGCGAGACTCGGATGCACGAAAGTGATCCTTGAGACTCCACTAGAGATTCAAGAGCTCGGATGCACGAAAGTGATCTTTGAGTTCATCCTTTGATAATATCTTCTTCATGATGAAATTGAATCAATGAAATCCTTATTCATGTCTAGTCATAAAAGTTTAAGTGAACAAAACCCTAGTCCCAGCTTTTCTCTCTGATAATCCCGCTTTTAGTTACCGATTGCTATTCTCACGATCTCGTTTTGCCTAGTTAGTAAGAAATCAACTATTTAGTATTCGACAATGTAGGTCCCGGTGGATTCGATACTTTTTTATTACTTCGTATACCCGTGCACTTGCGGTTTAACAACAAGTTTTTGGTGCCGTTACCAAGGATTAGTCCAAGGTACACGCGTGCCAGATTTGTTGTGTTCCCTTTCGGGCTATCAAGTTTTTGGCACCGTTGCCGGGGACCTTAGTTTCGTCGATATTAGAGACGTTGAGATTATTGCTAGATTAAGTTTTTATTTACTGTTTTTTTATTTACTACTTATTTTCTGTTTCTTGAAATCACTTGATCTGTTTACTTTGCATGCGCAGGAGCCTTAGGTCAGGACCACTTGTACCATTGGATCCTGAAATCAATAAGACATTAAGAGCGTGCAGAAAGTTGAGGTTAGAAGAATCGTCACAAGAAGAACTGCAAGAACAATCCCAACCAGAGTTACAAGAAGAGATTTTAGAGATGGGAGACAATCAGAACCATCAGAGAACACTTAGGGACTATGCAGCCCCTAATCATCATGAAATTCGTTCTAGTATTGCTAGGCCAGCAATTGAGGCCAACAATTTCGAGATTAAACCTCAACTCATTGCAATGTTTCAACAAGATCAGTTTGGAGGATCTGCACTGGAGGATCCCAACCAACACTTGGCCTTATTTCTTGACTTATGCGATACTATTAAGATGAATGGTATTTCTAACGATGCATTTAGACTAAGACTTTTTCCTTTTTCTCTTAGGGACCGGGCAAAGACATAGCTTAATTCACACCCAGCCGGTATCTTCACAACTTGGAATCAACTGTCAAATTCCTTCTTGAACAAATACTTTCCACCAAGGAAGACACTAGAGCTGAGAAACCAAATTACAAACTTTCAACAAAAAATTGCGGAGACGCTCAATGAAGCCTGGGAGAGATTCAATGAACTGCAGCGGAAGTGTCCTCACTATGGAATAGAACTTCAGACTTTCATGCAAACTTTTTATATTACATTATCTGATCAGACTAAAATGATTGTGGATGCCGCTGCAGGAGGAGCTCTTATGAGCAAAACACCAGATGAAGCCTTCAGACTGCTAGAAGAGATGGCAGAAAACCATAATCAATGGACTACCGAAAGGGGAGTACTGTACAAGCCTTCTCAAGGTAAGAGTGGAAGTGATGAAATACACTCCTTAGAAGAGAAGGTAAAATTTTTGTGTAGTCAGTTAAATTCCATGCAAACTGCTTCTGTTTCTGCTATCACTTGTGAAAACTGTGGTAATGATGGTCATACTGCTGAATATTGTAGAATTGTCGATCAGGGTAATGAGCATGTGAACGCCATAGGGAATTACAACCAAAGTAGACCTAATGATCCCTATTCTAATACATACAACCCTAGATGGAGAAATCACCGCAACCTTTCATGGAAAAACAATAACAATGTATGGGGGAACAATAAAAACAAAGGATTCCAAAAGCAAAATCTGAACCAAACCATAAATCAAAATTCTAATGAGGGATCCATACTTGAAAAACTTTTGGCCAACCAAAATTAGTTCTTGTCTGATATAAAAGAATACATGTCAAATCAAAACAAGCAAAATGATGAATTTAAGGAAAATTTCATCAAATCAACTCTAGACTGGATAGAGTAGAAGCCCACAATAAAATTCTTGAAAACCAAATTGCACAGCATGCTAGTGTTCCTTACAGACCCCCTGGGAAATTGCTTACAAAACCTGAGATAAACCCTAGGGAGCACTGTAATGTCATCATAACAAGAAGTGGGGAACAACTGGGAGAACCTAGAGGGAGGTTTGAAAACACTGAAGAAAAGCTTAATGATAATAAAAGGGAATTGGAGATAAGAGATTCTTCTTCACATGAGAAACCCCAAATTTGTTTATCACCTCAAAAGGGCGATGAACCAAAAGGGGAGGAATCATGTGAGAAAGATAATCCTAAATCTGATTTACCTAATCCTTACCAAACACATATACCTTTTCCTCAAAGGTTAGTTCAACATAAACTAGACAAAAAGTTTGGCAAGTTTCTTGAAGTTTTAAAAAGCTTTATATTAATGTTCCAATTCTTGAAGCTATTATTGAAATGCCATCTTATGCCAAGTTTTTAAAAGAGATATTGTCTAGTAAAAGAAAATTGGATGA
>JANTFE010021163.1:0-10130 GCA_027562315.1 Costus pulverulentus
TAGGACACTAGTGATAGATATAGGATTGCCGTCTCCTTGTTTAAGGAGTGTGATGTTCTAAAGGGGCCCCCCCTGGATGAGATGATTGAGAAAGTGTATGGCCATACCTAGATGACTATGTTCATCTGATCTAATCACTCTCATCATTTTGGACTTACAAGCTTGACACGCTTGTCCAATGAGAACATCCAGTGGCAAAGGAAACATGTATGCCTTGTGAAGTGGATTCACACTTGTGCTATGGTTTGGGTGTAGTCTTGGAAGACTCTTTCCTTTATATCGGGAGACAGTGATGTGTTGCTAGATACCTCTCACTGATCATGATAATATAAGTTACCGTTACCGTCATTGAAAGGAAACCCTCAGGGTCGCACAATTTGATGATATGACTTACTTAAGTGAGATCATGTGGACTGAATTGTTTTGGTTCAGTTTAAAGGGATTTAGACTCTGATTGTAAGTGAGATCTGGTCTGATCATGTTTGATTGATTAGGGCTTAAGATCGGTAAGCTTCGATCGAGAGAATTGATGCTAGATCGGTGAGATCAAGAGCATCAAGAGATGAATGGTTAGATCTTGAACCATTTGGTTCAATAAGATCTAGACCATGACTTGGGCTGGTTTGATTTGGTTTATGAACCAAATTCAATTGGAACGATTTGGCATGAACCGGTTCACATGGGTGAATGCTTGGTTCAATGCTTGTAGGCGTTTTGGTTGGTTTGTGGGCACATGGCTTCATGTCTTCTATTTTTGGAATGTCATAACTAGCCACTCCCCTCAACGCCAAATAAAGTCTCAACGTTCGCCTCTTCTCATCCCAACGCTTCTCTTTCGGTGTGGAGAGTTTTTGACGAAAGGAGAAGGAAGTTGAGCCTTGCCAAGCTTGATCTCTCATCATCCTCACGCGACAAGGACCCTTTGATGCACTTTGCTGGCACAAAGGATTCAAAGGAGCAAGCCATCTTCGTTTGTTGTGTACGTCACCTTTGGAGAAGGAGCATTTGCGTCTTTGCTTCCAAGGCACCATCCAATCGATGGCATTGGTATGATCTCCTTCTTGATCTAATCAATCTATACAAGTTGATCATATGAGCATATATGCGATTTTGTTGTTGAAACCCTAGCAAATTATCATGCGCCCCCTTAGGGTTTCGCCCCCCCCCTTCTGTGTTGGGGACCCCCTTCACTTGCCACCCCTTAGTCCTCTCCATATAGATCTTTGCGTTTTCATAGGCAGAGAGTCTAATCTCATCAGGCTCATTTATTTGTAATCTTTATTTTTCACCCATGCTCTTCAAGTCAAAATTCAATGCTCTGATTGCCCAGAACGCCTCGTGCTCGAGCTCTACAGGAAGGTGACATGATTTACCATAAATCAATTGAAAAGCAGACAAAAAATAAAAGAATCTATTATTACTTTAGAATCTAGGAACAACAATATAAGTCTACTGCTACAAAAAATCTCTTTACAATTACAGACATCAGAGTACACTTTTACAACACTCAGATCTCAACAAATCACTTTTTTTAGTACTAGAATCACCATTCTTCAAGAATAAGCTATCAAGTAATACTTTATATTCAAGCCTTTATTTCCTTAGCCCAGACCAGTACCTGCAATATCAACAAGACTCAGCAAAACATTGCTGAGTAAGCCTCTCCCTAGGAGAAAGGGTAGTCCTTAGATTCAAAGGAGGGAAACTAGCAAGAATCATGAACAACAAAACTGTAACAACTGAATGCTAAAAACTGTAAACTGAAAGCTGGGAACTAAAACTGGAAACTGAAACTAAATACTAGGAACTGAAAACTATAATGCAATTAGATAAACTGGTGTAACTGGGTTATCTGTGTCAAATATGAAAATTGATACCATGCAATGAAACAACTATGAGCAATACCTACTGGCTTGTGGGGTCGTCACCCCGAATACGCATGATAAGGTGTATCACACCTTACATGGTGAACACACATGCTACCATGCGTCACGAATCCCGATGCATGCTAACTGAGGACCTCGATCTGTCCACAGAGTGGGTACTACTGGGTATGTGCTCAATATAACATGTAACTGTCTACACATGTGGATACTAGAAAACTGGTTATGCTATCCACAACGTGGATACTGAAAACAATAACATACTTGAAATATACTTGACTGATATACAAAGACTGAAACAATATACTAGCAAATCTTCGATATGCACAGGATACTATACTACTTGAGTCAACGGAAATAAAGTTAACAAACCTTTATCTACAGAAATCTGGTTTGAGGTCTTACCTTTGAAAAGCCAAGAAAACTAGTTTTCAAATGAAGCAAACCAAACACTAGATCAACCGCTCTAAAACATAGATTTATACATAAACTTCATCAAATAAGATTCAAACGTGAAAACAGAGACCACCAACAGAAGTGAAACATCTCAAAACCTAAGGAACCAACTTTGGAACCAATGAACCGGACTGAATTGCAGTGAATCGGTTAGATTCACCCTGAACCAAACCAAACCGAAACTTGAAATTGAAATTACACAAAATAGACAAAGAATCGAGGAACCCACTAGGTACCACTAGATTGGAAATTTTACAAGCTTTCCGACGGATACCTGAACTGGACCAGATTCGACCGAATCATGGTCGAGCCGGTCTGAATTCAATAATTGGGCCGAAATTGAAATTGAATCGCTCAATCTGTTGAGCCGGACCAAATCAATTCCAAAACTCAGCAAATCTAGTTTATTCCCAAATAAACCAGACTCAAATCCTAAATCAACCTGATCCAACCGCTCGCCCACGCCACCCGATCGCCGCCTTGCAAGGCGGCTGGACTTGCATCTGTCTCTTGCACTGGCGAGCTCCTGAGAGCACATCAAGCGTCGATTTGCATCCAGACTATACCAGTAGACATCTAGCGACGAAGCGAAGCTTCTGCGGTGGCTTCGGCAAGTTATCGATGCACGATTGAAGCTTCCACAGCCGTCGAAACTATTGACGGTGGCGTCGCCACCGATGACACACAAAACAACACAAAAACTCCACAGAACTTAACCAAAACATTCAGAAAACACTCTTACCTCACTACGAAGCTATATCGTAGCCCTGGAACAGAAAATGCGGGCTAAAGGAGGTGCCGGAAAACTGAAGCGCGAGGCTGCACCGGCGACTGGTTTGAGCTCAAAATCTCCCTCCTGATGGCGCGTTGAGGCTCGAAGATCGACTAGGGTTCAATTCTCCTCCAAACGAGTCGAAACCCTCAAAAATAGAGATCGAACGAGGCCAAAAATAGCTAGTCACCGCCAAAGACTCGATCGCCGAAAAACACGGGGAAGATGACGATTCAACTTGTCGCCCTAAAATAAAACCAAAATCGAATCCAAATAAATACGTGCGGTATAATATACAAAAAGCAACTACCTCAATGGTTAGGTGATTGTAGAAAATCATGCACGATGAGGGTTCAAACCCCCGTGAACACATATTCAATATTTTTAATAAAAACTAAAGTATTTAACTCTTTAAAAATCCCTAAAAATCCAAAACACAATTTCTGATTTTTCTAAAATTATTTTTCAAAAACTTGGGATATTAAACCTATCGGCGTTTTGAAAGCAGTCCGGTATGCCCAAAGTGCATCATCAAGCTTGAAAGCCCAGTCCTCCTTGTTCTTGACACTGTCTTTTCCAATATCCCTTTAATTTCTCTATTTGATATCTCCACTTGTCCACTTGTTTGGGGATGGTACAGTGTTGCAACTCTGTGATTCACCCCATATTTTCTAAGCAAAGCTGAAAATCTGTGTTCAATGAAGTGGGAGCCTTCGTCACTAATTACAACTCGTGGTACTCCAAAACGTGGAAAGATAATCCATTTAAACAATTTTACCACAACCCTATAATCATTAGTCGGAGAAGAAATGGCTTCTACCCACTTGGAAACATAATCTACCGCCACGACTATATACTTGTTACCTCCAGACGATGGAAACAGTCCCATGAAATCAATACCCCAAACATCAAATATCTCAACCTCAAATATCGTGGACAATGGCAACTCATTCCTTCTATTGATGTTCCCCATCCTCTGACAACTATCACAAGACAGTTTAAAATCCCTTGTATCCTTAAATAAAGAGGGCCAATAAAATTCAGATTGTAATACTTTAAAAACAGTCTTCTCAGTGCTAGCATGCCATCCATATGATGATCCATGACACTGTAATAGTATATCTCTAATTTCCTCTTCGAGGATACATCTCCGAAATATGCCATCTACACATCTCCTAAACACATAAGGCTCGTCCCAAAAATAGTGCTTAACATCAGCTAAAAATCTTTTCTTACCTTGATGGCTCAAATCAACAGGAAATATATTAGCAACAAGATAGTTCACTATGTCTGCATACCAAGGAGCCTTAACTTGATCAATCCTCAAAAGTTGTTCCTCAGTAAATGAATCATTGATATCACCTTTATCATCTTCTACAATTATCCTTCAAAGATGATCTGCAACAATATTTTCAGTTCCTTTCTTAACCTTGATCTCCATGTCAAATTCTTGTAGAAGCAAAATCCATCTAAGCAGACACGGTTTACTGTTCTTTTTCTGCATCAAGTACTTAACCGCTGCATGATCAGTGTACACCACGACTTTTGAATTTATCAAATAAGATCTGAATTTATCAAATGCAAAAACTATAGCTAACAGTTCCTTCTCAATGGTGGTGTAGTTCCTCTATGTCTCATCCAAAGCTTTACTAGCATAGTAGATCACATAAGGCTTCTTTTCCTTTCTTTGTCCTAGAACTGCTCCCACACCAAAGTCGCTAGCATCACACATGAGCTCAAAAAGTAACTCCCAGTCAAGTGGCTGCATGATAGGTGCTGATATCAGGGCTTTCTTTAATTCCTGAAAAGCAAACAAACACTTTTCATCATAGCAGAATTTAGCATCTTTACAAAGTAAATCAGTGAGTAGTTTAGCAAGTTTAGAGAAGTCCCTGATAAAGCGCTTGTAAAATCCTGCGTGTCCCAAAAAACTTCTTATCTCCTTAACCGTGGTGGGTCGTGCAAGCTTTTCAATCACTTCAATCTTGGCTTTATCCACTTCAATTCCTCTCTCTGAAATAAGGTGACCCAACACTATTCCCTGTCTATCCATAAAGTGACACATCTCCTAGTTAAGGACAAGGTTAGTTTCTTCACATCTCTGCAAAACTTGAGATAAATTAGCTAAGCAGTCATCAAAGGAAAAACCATAAAACAGAAAAATCATCCATGAAAACATCCATAAAATTCTCAATAAAATCAGAAAATATAGCCATCATGCATCTCTGAAAAATAGCAGGTAAATTACACAATTCAAAAGGCATCCTCCTATAAGCAAATGTACTATAAGGGCATGTAAAGGTGGTCTTATTTTGATCATCAGGACGAATAGGAATTTGAAAAAATCCAGAATAACCATCAAGAAAACAAAAATAAGAATGTTTAGCAAGTCTCTCAGCCATCTGATCAATAAAAGGACAGTGGAAGTGATCTTTCCTAGTGGCAGTATTTAATTTCCTATAATCAATGAACATGCGTCAACTCGTAACTGTTCTAACAGGTATCAATTCATTATCCTTATTTTTCATAACTGTGACACCCCCCTTTTTAGGAACACAATGTACAGGACTTACCCACTTACTATCAGAGATAGGGTAGATAATACTTGCACCTAGCAATTTCAACACTTCCTTCTTTACAACTTCCTTCATAGATGGGTTGAGTCTTCTCTGGAAATCCACATGTGGCTTGTACTCATCCTCCATATGGATCCTATGCATACAAAAAGAAGGATTAATTCCCTTCAAGTCATCGATGGTATACCCAATTACTTTTCTATGAATTCTCAACTCCTTCAAGAGCAGATCAGTTTCCTTTTCATCAAATTGAGTATCAACAATCACAAGGTAAGTAGAGTTAGGACCAAGAAATTCATATCTAAGGTTATCAGGTAAAGTTTTCAATTCAACTTTTGGAATCTTTTCCTTTTCATCATCAAATGTAGCACAATCCAATATATCATGAGTTTCATTACAAGAATCTTCATCATCATGAAAGTCAGAATTATCAATTTCAACATATGAATCTTCACAAGAATCAGAACAAAAATTAGAAGAAGTAGAATCAGAAGAATCAAATAAAAAACCAAGATTATAAACCACATAATCAATATCATGTACACTATAGCAAGAACAAGCATATGCAGGTTTCTTCAATGAATTGTTCAAATCAAACTCAATTTTATTATCACCAATATTCAGAGTGAGTTTACCATTCTTCACATCAATTAATACTCCAGCAGTGGCTAAAAACGGTCTACCAAGAATAATAGGAATCTTCTCATCTTCCTCCATTTCGAGAACCACAAAATTAGTAGGCACAAAATACTTACCAACTTGGATAGGAACATCCTTAAGAATACCTACTGGATACTTTACTGAGCAGTCGGCGAGCTGCAGTAATATTGAAGTTGGCTTAGGAGCTCCCATATCTAGTTTCCTGCACACAGATAAAGGCATTAGACTCACACTAGCTCCCAAGTCACATAAGGCTAGATCGTAAGCAACACTCCCAATCAAACAAGGGATAGAGAAACTACCTGGATCCTTTAATTTCTGTGGCAACCTGTTTTGAATATGAGCATTGCATTCCTCAGTTAGTGCCACAGTACCGTAGTCCTCTATTTTTCTTTTGTTGGATAAAATTTTTTTAAAATTTTTTGCATATGTATGCATTTGAGATAAGACATCAGTAAATGGAATATTAATATATAACTTTTTCAACACTTCCAAAATTTCCCAAACTGCCTATCCAACTTAGCTTGCACAATCCTCTAGGGAAAAGGAATAGGTGGCCTATAAGGTGGTGCTGAACTGGGTCTAGAAATCTCAACTTCACAAGGCAAATCACCATTCTGTGAAGGCTCATCCTCCTTGGAAGGTGGTGAGCTAGGATGGGACTGTTGTTGTGTCCCAAGTGCATGGATACTCAAAGTAATAAAGAAAGATATCGAACCACAGAGACCTTATTGTTAATTACCAAAAAGTTATATTCTTACAAGCTAAGCAACCGAATAATAGCAAAGCAATGATGGAAGACAGACAAAATCAGATAATCAGATAGAAACATTGGGACTAGGGTTTCATCCTCCTTAATTCTAATAACTAGATTTAAATAAAAGGTCGTTAGACTAATCTTATCATGATAAAGACTAATTTTACTTCATAAAGGGATCATCTCACTTTCGTGCAGACAATCATGCAGGGACTAATCCTCGCTTTCGCGCAAGATCTATCCCAACGCTAAAGATAAGTAAATCATCAATCAAAGAACTCGAGATCACTTTCGTGCATCGAAATTCTAAGTTGATTGTCTCAAGTGGAATCTCAAGGATCACCTTCGTGCATCCGAGACTCAACACAAGTTCTACTTATGCTTCTCCAATATTTCGATCCTCACTTTCGTGCAAGATCTCCATGTTTGACAACTCGACTCTACCCTAGGTTCAAATTATCATCATGGCAATAAGATCACTAAAATCAAATAATTAAGAACTAACCTAAGAAAGTTCCTAACATGCAATTCTAGGGTTCCAAGTTCTCAAGCAAGTCACCTTTCGGTCCTTATTGTGAGAACTCTAAAACATGAATAATAACAACAATCTATGGAGAATCAAAGACAAACAATCACATAAGTAGAATCATCACAATAAAACTATTCTGACAAAAATAAGAGTTATCTAATCATTAAGAAATCAAAGTGAATTACACCCATGTCCCAAAATATGATTAAGCTAGCATGGAAAGAGAAATATAATAACCCATAGCTTCAGAAAATTCAAAATCAAAGAAAAAGAAGAGTTAAGAAAATACAGCACGGCTATGAAATATTTCACAGCCGTATTTTGCAAGGAGGCGTCGATGAACAGTGGCAGCGCTTCCCTTTTCTTTGATTTCTTCTCCAATTGAACTCCTTTTCCTCTGAAACTTCTGGGGTATTGTCTCCTCCTCTAGGTGAAGCTCCTACGTGAAAATCATGGCCTAAGGTGGCCTCCACACCTCTCGATGCAAAGTCAAACCCTAAGCACCTTTCTCTCAATTTCTCTATCAATAATGGATTCAAATTCCCCCCTATCACTTCTTGTGTCTTCTCCTCTTAATGACGAGTCCGTAGCATCTTTTGGATCTCAATTTGGAGGTCTGGATCAAAAGATATGGTCCGGGCAAGTTTCGGGCCCGTAAAAATTGCATTTTTGCATGGAAATTACGGCCGTAAACTATTTTACGTCAGTGCTGCATTTTCGTTCTGTGAACCCTGTGTCAAAATTATGGCCCGTAAATGTTATTGTGGCAGTGCCATAAAATCTGACGAGTTCTCTGGTCTGAAATCTCTGATAAATATGGCACCGTGAAATGGATTACGGCCGTGCCATAAAATCAGCAAAAGTCTCTGGTTTGAAACGCTCCAAAATACGGCCCGTGTAATTCTTTATGGTGGTGCTGTAAAATCAGGAAAATCTTCTAGTCTAAAAACTCCCCAAATTACGGTAGTGCTCTAATTTTACGGTATCGTACGGAAATACGGTACCATAAAATAGAATACGACACTATCATATTTTGGTCAATTGTTTCGATTTGCATGAAATTTGTTAGGTGATCTCCTCTTGATGATGGTAGCTCTTCTATGTTTTCGATTTTATTTGAAAACGCCTCAAAATTGTGCCTTTTTACCTGAAAATTATGAAAAACCAAAATAGAAGTAGATTTTGCAATATTTGATAATTTTGGCATAAAAATAAACAAAAGATCTTCAATTGAGCATGAAAAGATATATAAAATGATACAAAATATACTATATATTTTGGTGTCATAAAAAACATAAGGCTCAAACTTTGCTTGTCCTCAAGCAAAAATCAAAAATTGTTTAAAAGAATAACCTTTTCATGCTCAATAAATTTCTAAAATACAATCATCGCTGAAAAATTCATCAATTGCTTCACAAAACTTCAAATAAATATATCATTCTTAGAATTCAATCCTCTAGATCCACAACTCAATTAAATAAAACTTTGGAACTTGTATAATAAATAAAATTTTCAATCTCATGATTTCACCTAATTTTTAGTTCAAATCTATCATGCTTTTGTTTACAGGAGTTAGGTTTCCAAGATCTTTTGTCACGCATAATTTTTTTTCCTTTTTTATGTATTTTGTTTGTTTTTGTAAAGATGGCATGTACCCACTTAGATACACTCTTTCATTTTTGACTTCAACTCTTATCTTCGGTACCACTATCAATTTTGCATAGTGCCAAGTAGAGGAGTCTTATTCTTTTTACCTCTCATTATTTTTTATGCATAAACTTCAACCCATGTCTTAGGTACTACTATCAATTTTAGATAGTGCCAAGTAGGGGAGTCTCTCACTATTTTTATGGATCTTGGATTCTTATTTCCCAACAAATAGCAAAAATAGACTAAACATCTACTAGGTTGATCAATTGATCTCAATTCTCAAATCATACTCATATACTCATTTTATTCAAAGGAGTAATTTCACCGTTAGATCTTATTCCTCAAATAACACATCTATCCAAAATTTCATGCATCAACCAATGTGAAATTTCAAAAGATAGATATGCATTGAAGAAATAAATCAAACATGATAGGTTTCTTTCTAATCATGAATAGAGGTTTATTCTGAAAGGGGGGTGAAACCCTAAACGCATGCACTTTTATAATTTTGCATGGGCGGAAACTTTAGGTTTCATGTGGATCGCATGTGGCATGAATATATGATCAACTTAAAACTTGCAAAGATCAAGTTGTGATCTTACCGTTGCCATTGTTTGGATGGCGACTTGGAAGCAAGAGGGCGATGCGGCTCTCCTCCAAAGTGTACGCACACAAGATGGCGATGGCTGTTAGGGAATGCCGGGTGTAATTTAAAATTTTGCAGTCCCAGGACGCAGCCGAAGAAGCATTACACCCGAAACACATTCCTTTCCCAAGGATCCATGCGAGAGAGAGAACACAAGGATGTGTTAGGGTTAGTACCTTTATTGCTTGTTAGGATGAAGGT
>JANTFE010021170.1:0-11478 GCA_027562315.1 Costus pulverulentus
AAAGCTTGGAGCAAGGGCGCAACTTCCTCTTCCATAGCCGCAAGCCTTTCTCTCCTTTCCTCTTGGCGCAAGGAGCTTTGGTGCTTGGCGTTTTGGCTTGTTCTCTTGCCGCATCGTTTATCTTGGTGGCGCTTGTGAAGTGAACATCTCCCTAAAGGCTTGGATCTTCTTCCCGAGGCTAGCACCGGACATGGAAGAAGAGAACTCAAGAGATCCGTGTGTGTGAGACTACAGAGGGCTCACACTTGGGCGCCTACATCGGCATCGCTCCAAATTGCTCTAAGGTATTTTCTAACTCATCGTGTCGACTCCCTTGCATGCGATCTTCACTGGGTTTTTGGGACGGGCCTGTTTCGGGGACATTCTTCCGCTGTGCAATGAATGTATGAATGTTTACAACTCTGAAAAATTGTAAAATGTCCACGGGGTTTCCCAACACCTATGCCTACAACAAGAGTCCAATGAAGCCATAGAATTTACCCAACCACACACCGAGACTAAGATTCCGCTCATTCCTTTAGGTGACTTGAACCTAGAAAACACCAATGAACAAGATGACACCTCAAACTATGAACACATAGGGACAACCCAATTTGAGCCTAAGTTAGAACTTGAACCTAGAGCCATTAGGCTAGACTTAAACCTAGAGGATATAAAAGAACAACATGAACCCTTAGAACAAATGTCTCTAGGAACTCAACCCTTAATTCCCTATGAATCAAGTTATCCTCAACCTATAGAACTTGAACTCCTTGAGCAACCTGAGCCTACTCAAACCATAGACGATGAAAACTTAGACCTGAACCAACTTGATCATAGTGAGTCCATAGAAGTTCACCCACTTACCCAATCCAAAGCCATAGGAACTGTGTCTCTAGATAGTTGTGAACCTAATCCTATAGATTTCATTGGGATTGACCAACACTTAGGGAATAAAATACCTCAAACTATAGACAACCCTAATCCTCAACTCTTAGGTCAACCTCAACCTATTGACATAGTAGACTTGCACCATGACCCATTGGACTCTCAGTCTTGTCTTTTAGGTCCTTCTACTCACACTATTAAGCCACCTTTAGGAACAACTCAACTTGAAAGAATTGAAAACAAATTTGCTTTGTCTACTTTTCATGTTATTGAGCATATTGATTTCATTATTCCAAGCAACTTAAACGCTAGAATTCCTTATAACAAGTTTACTAATGAATATGGTCAAGAAAGGGAATTCAATGCAGGTATCCCTAACTTGCAACTTGGACGATGCAGAATGACTCTTGCCCCTCCAAAACTTCTTCACCACTACAATAACAATTCTTCGGGGAAGAATTTTTTTCACCCGGGGAGAATTGATGGGGGCAGGGACCACGAACCACAAAGGTACAGGTGGAGCCTATGGTTGCCATAAACAAAAAAAAACTCGGAGGCTCATGAATAAGCTAGCAAGGCTCATTCCAAAGGCTAGCTCAATAAAAGAAGAACTACTTCAACCATTCCAAAAGAGGCCCAAGGCATTCAAAGCTCAAGAAGTTGCTACCTATTCTCAATTGTGACAAGTATCCACGTCTAGTAATGAATCCATACATCGGCCAGCTTTAAATTTCCCAAATGAGGATCTCGTGATGCGTCAGCAAACCTTCAGCGCCAGCCAACGTTCATCTTCAAAGAAGGAAACTCCAACGTACTGTGCAGCTACCATCGCTCAGCTGAGAACCTCTTCAACGTCTCTCTGCTGGAAAAGATAGAAGCTTCAACGTTCACCTGCAACATCTAACGTCTCTCTGGTGCCAAAGATTGAAGCTACAACCTTCGGCAACAATGTTTCTTCCAGCATCTCGCTATATGTTTCACGCACGGATGAATCTTGTAACAGAGAATTTTGAATGAAAGAAATAGTTCTCCTTCTAATGGCATCGGATGTCTCTTTCCCTTGTCTTCTCTGAGGTGCTTGTGTCACCTAGCTTTCCCCTCTTCTCCTTATCTCCTCTAACTCTCCAGCCCGCTGCAATCATCCACACAACTCAGCCAACTTCCATATTTCTGAAACTTTGGAAGCTCGCCGCCGACGATCCACCGGCCGGATCTCCATGAGACTTCGGCCACAACTCCTCCTTCCCCTTAAGAAGCTTCAGCCGCTGGCATCGCTCTATCCACCACTCCAATCGCCGAAATCGAACGGCCGACCCAAACCCCTGTTACCGCCCAGCTTCCGCCTCAGATCCACCTTTCATCATCGATCTACTCCATCTGGCCATCTTTCACCCCCAAAGTCCGGTCACGTCCTCTCATCTATGATAACAACCTCCACTTATAGCAGGTTTTGATTTCGTCCACCATCCGGCGAATGGTGACCGCCCTTGCCACTCACGCATATCCCCTGTTTCCGCCGAGCTCCCGCCCTAGCACGACTCTTCCGCGTGATTCTCCTCCGATCAGCCACCATCCACCCGCTAACTCCGGCCACATCTCCGCCACCATCACATGGGTCTCTAGATGTAAGAGGTCCGGCGATCGTGCACCACCGAACAAACGCCGACGAGTCCTCCTTTGCTCCCGCGCAACATCCCCTGTTCCAGATCTCCCCTCTGCAGCCTACTTGAGTGTCCTGTTTGCTCTTCGTGTTAATCTGTCTAGCCTTCTTGACGTAGGATTTTAATGCACTCCGACAGGCCTCCACCTCCATTCTTTGGTGCTAATAGCAAGCCCAAATCTTGTTCTACTTGATGGAGTAGTTCGACGAAACCCAGATTCATCAGATCTTCCTGAGACACCTTGAAACTTTTGATATCTGATACATTCCTGCATCTGTTTTAAAACTAATCTGACTAGTGTTTTTCGTGCAGGTGCTTTAAGCAATCGGTGGAGCAAAAGTCCAGAAGCTTGGCGTGACTATGAAGAACACATTTTGTTCTTTAATTTGGTCAAGTCGAGCAAAACCCAGATTCAACAGATTATCCTAGGCGGCCTAGCCTAGGCCTAGCAACTTTTGATGAATGATACATTTCCTGCAATTGTTTCATTGACTAATCTGATTAGTGCTCTTTGCGCAGGTATTAATGGTGCATAGGTATGCTAGAACTCCTGACCCTTGACATGAGTCTGAAGAATACATCATGTTCTACATCTTGAGTTAGTCGGCTCAATTTTTTGATATATGGAATTTTCTCCAAGGCATAGCAACTTTTCCCAACTGATTATTTTATTGCCCTGGAATTCTGCATGCTTTAATGAATATGATGTTTTTTTAAAAAATAAAAAAAATAATAATTCGAACTTTAAGTTAATATCATATTTCGTGTCTTCACCCCACATCATCTACCCAAGTGGTAGGAAAGAGGAATGAGAATAGGATTAGGCGGCGCTCCTAGATCCGTTTGTGTGTCGCAATTGTTTTAGGTGAAGCCACGACTATGAGAGTCATATCGGAGTTGTTCCCCACACAAGATCGAAGGATATTGATTAGTACAATAGACCCTCAGGTCGTGGGGATATTCTACGATGTGGATATCGTAGTTGTTACTTGGCGGGGCCATTGCCACACAGAGATCCTAAAGTGAGTGGATCACAAAACTATCATTGGCCTTGAGCTATTTCTCTGTAGGTGATCAGGTGATACTGCGAGTCTGCGAGGAGCGCATCCAAGGACACAGATGCAAGCTAGATGCGAAGGGCATTAGACCCTTCACGATCACGGGAAAGATCAACGACAATGCCTACACTCTGGATCTGCCACCCAATCTGGGGATCCTAGCTATTGTCAATGTAGAGGATCTCACACTCTACCACGAGTCGCTTCCCACCCCAGAGCCTGACGACAGCCACGAGCTAGCCATTGACTCCATCCTGGAAGACCAGACTCGCCTCACACATGACGACGTACAAGTCTTTTACCAAGTCCAACACACATCTGGTGAGGAGGTTTGGCTTCCTGAGGCTGAGCTTGTCCAAGCCAACCTAGAGTTACTCCAAGGGTACAAGGATAATTCTCCAGAGGAGAATTTTTCCCACTTGGGGATAAATGATGGGGGGCCAAGACCAGCTCCAAGGCGGTCCACTAGGGTTCGAAGGAAACCTCTCAGGTATGGGTTTTCTTCTTAGGATCCTACTTTCCCTCCCTTGCATTGCATTTAGGGTATGCATCATGTCTTGCACTGCATTTAGGGGAGTTTAAATTTTCAATAAGCCAAACATCATGTAGTCATTTATGGCAAGTCCAATTGTAGTAGGTTGTGGATTGTAAGTCATTATTATGTACTCTTGCATCATGGTAGGATAGTGCATACATAGGATATATTTTGGCAGGTTACCCAAGCTAAGAACTAGCTCAAGCTTCACACAACAAGTTTAGCTCAAGCAGGAAAGGAGGCTCTGAAGTCCAAGTTTAACTCAAAGCCTTGATGAGCTCACTTGCCAAGCTACTTCCTCATTTGTTGGGCACCTCATCAAGGGAGTTTTTAAGCCATCTCAGCCAATCCAATCAAGATATGCGCCAGCCCAAGCAAGCAAGAATTCGAAATCAACCTTTAAGATCCACAATCAAGGGAGTGCAATCAATTGGAGTTTCCATCAATGCCTTGCCACCCAACCAAGTATGGAAGTTTTTCAAAATTCAAAGATACTTCATGCGCAAACAAATAACCAAAGGGAGCAACATTCGTCCACATCCTGATCGCCAACACAAGGAGCAAGGAAGGCCAACTCAATGCTAACCCAACGCCTTCAAACCTTCCAATTGGAGACCACAAAAGAAGGAAGGCTTTCAAGACAATTTGCACCCCATTGTCTCTCTAAACGTTTAGAAATTATCTCTATTTGTAAAAGGCTCAAGGAAGAAATTGTCCATCCTGCCCTAGCTCTTCCCAACGCCTATAAGTGTATCCCCTCTCACTTGTATTCTCATCTTTGAATGAATGATTTGTCGAGTAGTTTCCTAGCAAAAATTAACTCTCGGTGCTTGTGTCACCAAGTCTTCCCCTCTTCTCTATTCGCTTCCATCTTCTTCTCACCATCTCCACACCTAGCCGAGGACTTCATCCCCTCCAAGTTGCAAACTGAGAGTTCCCCCTTTTCCGCAAGCAATTGATGAAGACTCTCCTTGAAGGCAACTTGAGGCCGAGACTCCCCTTGTAGAAAGACTTGCGCTTGAGTTAAGTATTTCTAACCTTTGCGATTGTCACTTATTGTCTTTCCCCTTGAACAAGTTCTACACCTTGTTTGGTTCTTGTCGGAGGATGGTGTTTGGAATTGAAGACCTTTGGGCGCAAGTCCCTCCTCGCTTCTTCCCCTATTATTTTAGTCTTGTTACATGTATAGGCAAGAGAACGTGGAAGCTTAACCTCCCTCTTGCACTTTAAGTGTAAAGCTTTAATACTTTAAAAATAACTCCCCCATGCCTATGTGGTTTGCTGGAATGCCTATGTGTAAACGACACCTTCCATCAGCATAGGACCGGTGAAGAATGGGAAGGTGATCCCTTCTATTCTCAAAGGGTCCACTGTATGTCTTCTTTACAATTCCAGTAATTTACTTTTCACATTTTCTATTCTACAAGTAGATTAATTTCGGATTTTCCTATCTAAAAATAGAAAAACATTTTATTTTCAAAATCGTTAGTTACTCTCAGTTTTCCTTTTATCTACATATTACAAAACATTTGAAAATTCGTTGTTTGCATATTTTATGCCCACATCAAGTAGAGAACCAACTTGGTAGATCTATCAAAACTCTTCGATCAGATAGTGGTGGAGAATACTTGAGTGGTGAGTTCTTTGACTACCTTAGAGAGTGTGGGATCCTATCCCTACTCGCTCCTCCTAGAACACCTCAATGGAATGGTGTGTCTGAAAGGAGAAATCGAACCTTGTTGGACATAGTTCGATCTATGATGAATCATGCAGCTCTGCCACCATCATTTTAAGGTCATACACTTGAGACAGCTTCTCTCATACTGAATAACGTTCCATCTAATAGTGTCTCCAAGATTCCATACGAGGTATGGTGTGGAAGACACCCTAACCTCTCTTTTATTAGGATCTAGGGATGTGAGGCTTATGTCAAATGTCAGGATTCTAGTAAGCTAGAACCCAGATCTGATAAATGTGCATTTGTGGGGTATCCTATGGAAACTAAATGATACTACTTCTATGTCCCTACCGAGAACAAAGTTTTTGTTGCTCAGGGTGCTGTCTTTCTAGAGAAAGAATTTCTCATGAAAGAAGTCAGTGTGGGGAAGTCAGACTTGGACGAGGTCCAAGTGCAACCACATGACACAGAGATGGAACCTGAGCCACCTGCACCGGTTGCTAGGTAGCCTGAGGCTCAGTCATAGGTCCCACGTAGGTCTGGGAGGATTCGTTAGGCACCTGAGAGGTATGGGACACTACCGACCCAACACGTTGGGATCTTCATGTTGGGCCCCGGGGATACTTTACAATTTTTCAGAGTCATTACAATACATACACATTACACAGCGGAAGAATATTCCCGAAACAAGCCAATCCCAAAAACCCAGTGAAGATCTCTTGCGAGGGGGTCGACACGATGAGATAGAAATTACCTTAAAGCAAGACGAGCCGATGTCGAGGTAGGCGCCCAAACGTGCGCCCTCTACAGTCTCACACACACAGATGCCTCGAGCTCTCTTCTTCCACGCCCGGTGCTAGCCTCGGGAAGAAGATCCAAGCCTTTGTCACCTTCTACACCACTAGCGCCACCTTCTAGGGAAGATACGCCAAGGAGAAGGAGTGGAGATGGTGAAGCCGCCAAGCCCTTATTCTTCTTGCGCCAAGAAGAGAAGGAGAAGAAGGCTTGCGGTTCTATGAAGGGTGAAGCCGCCAAGGTATTCCCTAACTCTTGCCAAGAGGAAGTAGGAAAGAACACTTGTGGCTAGGGTTGGATGGAAGCGAACTCTTGCACCAATGCTCCTTTTCTTGCCCTTCAATTGCTTGCTCACGCTTATTGATTACCGCCCTTAGCCTCACGCATATACATGTATATATAGAGAGGCAAGGGGCGGTGAGGCAAAGGGATTAGGGGCGCAATTCATGAGGAGTATACGGCTAAGGTATGAAAGGGGTGGCAATTAGGGTTTAGGGTTTGGAAAGTCTCCAAGACTTTACCATAAACACTTCCCAATCGCGAAAGCCTTTCCTAATAAGTCTCTCATGCCTTAGGCACCCCAAGTCTTGCCATAGAGGCAAGGTTTCCATCCAAGGAAGAAGGGCTAGGCGCCAATTGCTTCCTTGTGAAGCAAATTGCGCCAAAGCATCCCCATTATACCCATAGGCGCCTAATGAGGTTAACTTCTCCCCATTATACCCTTGTGGGCTCTTATCCCTTCCTGACAACTTATTATTGGGCCTCATTGGGTAATGAGCTAGCCCAAACTTCAATGCATGGGTTGATTAAGCCATTGGATCCAATCTAAATGTGACAAACTATGGTCAAATACGGGTAAACCTACAAAAAATGATATTTGGCTCCAATAACATTCTTCCATCTCATTAGGCCCATTGGCGCTGATGAAATCTCCAAAACAGATCCGAGCTATCCAATAACTCAATCAAAAGGCTTCCCGATCAATACGAGAACTCGAGTATCTTGGTGTGCAACCTTGTAGGTTCATCTGACATTGGCAATGCTGACATAAGGTCACCACAAGTAGTGAGTGGCACCTAGCAGTGCATCACTACTACCCAAGTCATGAGAATGGATATCGACATCGACATCCCCATCATCGCAACTAGGTACAGATCCATTATAGTCTCTTTGCCGAACTGATATCTGATTGGACAAGTGTGTCATCAATTGTTTTCATCCAATCACATGGCTCTGACTAAATTAGGTTCTCATCTTGGTATACCATACACTTTCACTCATAGAACTATAGAGGAGCTCCATGGATATCAAGCTTCCCTCAGGAAGGGGCAAATCCACTGTCTGTCCATTGACCTTCTGATGCTGGAGCAGTTTGACATATTTGACTTAATTTTGACTTAGTCAATATTTTGTATAATCATTGTAAACCTTGATTGAACATAGACTTAGTCAATGTTTATGTCTAAATTTTAAATGCAATCCTAAGTTATAATGAGTCACTAATCCTTATTATTTTGTTTGCTATGTGATTAATATGAGCCAAGTCAACGGGGTGCACGCATCAACGTCTAGCTCAAAGCTCAAGCTACTAAAAGTTGCGATCAACATTTATTCACTCATCCAAGCTTCAAAGATTACGCATCAGCAACTTCCAGCTTGGTTCATCTCCATCAAGCTCCACGTGCCTGCACAGCCAACCAAATCAAAGCGCCGCATGGAGCCAAGCCAATCAACGTGCCAATCAACTTCTCAGCATGCGCAATACTTGCAATTCCCGCTAATGCCATCCACCAAATCCTGCAAGATCTTCAGCAAATTCGGCCACAGATTTTGAGAGTCAAAATTCATGTCAGCTTGCGCGTGCAACTTCCTCATCATGCAACGTCTGCAACAAATCCTGCCACCAGCCGAATTACTCGATTCTCTCAGATTTCCAATGCAAAATTTTACTTCATAGCCGTTGGCAGCTTGGCTATATTATGTAGAACATTCCAGGTTGAAAAAAGTTGTTGAAATCAATGGAAATAGTTTTCCTCCGTCTATCGGATGTCTCCTTCTCCCCTCCGGTGCTTGAGTCGCCTCAGCTCTCCCCGCTCTTCCTCTAGGTGCCGAGCACCTCTCCTCTCCCTTTTCTCCAGCTGAACGCCACTCTTCTCAACCTCTTCCTCGTTTAAACAAGCTTCCGCCGCTGTCGCAAAACTCCCCTGCTCCCCGCCGAATCCAGCCTTGAACTTCCCATTCACCTCGCTGCCGGCAACGATCCGGCCGACAGATTTCCACAAAACTTCAGCCTCCACGTATCCTTCGCCTGAAGAACCTCCAGCCGCCGGCATCCGACCATCAGTCGCTGGGATTGCTGGAATCTAACGTCCGTTCGAATCCCCTGTTTCCGCCTGCATACCGCCCTAGTTCCGCCTTGCAGCACCGTTCTCCTCTTTCCAGCCACCAATCGACCTCAAATTCCGGCGATGACCTCTCTTCCATCTTGAGAGCCTCCAGTTGAAGCAGGTTTTGAGTTCATCCACCATCGGACGAACGGCGAGCAATTCTGTCTACCCGTATAGCTTCCCCTATTACCGCCCAGTTTCTGCCCTACTCCCGCCTTTCACCGTCGTCCACCTCCGACCGGCCACCGTCTGCCTAGAAACTCAGGCCACATGCTCGCCTCATCCATAGCAACTCCCAGTTGTAGCAGGTTCCAAATCCAAGCACCACTGGCCGTCCGGCATTGACCCCTGCTCCACGCGCGCACGTCCCCTGTTCTTACAGAACAATCGCGTCTCCACCTCCGCCAGAACGCCAACGCCTTCGCGCTCTCTCTAGCATTCCAGCCTCGCCTACAATCTCTTGGTCATCGTCCAAACCACAAGCAACACAGTCCGCATCGCCTCCTCTCTACCAGACGAAGAACGAATTCAAGGAACCCAGATCCCTTGTTCCCGGACTTGCCAGCCACCCGCGGCACGATTTTGCTGCGTCGCTCCACAACCCCTCACCGAGCTCCGACGCCGACAAGACCATCTCGTCATCCCTTTGCCTCCAACACCGCTCTTGAGTGATCCAAGCCCCGCCGTCGTTGAACGGCGCATGCTAGCCTGCTTCCAAATCTCTCTGTTTCCTGCAGCCTATTTCTCTTTGCATTATGAATCTAATTAAGCTTTTCTTTGCAGGTTTCTAACACACTCGGACAGGCCTAAACTTTTGATCGTTGGATCTATCAGAAAGAACAAGTCTTCGTCTACAAGCGGGTCCAATCTATTTGAATTTTGGTTCATTTGATCCTAATGCAACCTATAGTTACTTTTCTTAAATAATTCTTTTATGCAATCCTTGAATTCTGGCTGCTTCATGAATATGTTGTTTCTAAAAAAAAAATTAAAAAATAATAATAATAATAAATAGACTTTAGTTAGTTCATATTTCGTGTCTCCACCCTACATCAGTTTGGTATCAGAGCCGGTTGTGGCCAACTCTTGTCTGGTCACACCGATCCCTGGTTTGCTTTTTGTTTTAATTAATAATAATAATAATAAATGTTACATGCTTTCATGTTTAGTTGTTTACTGCTTTTTCATCTTAGTTAAGTTGTTTGCTCTTTATTGATTAAAAAAAAAATTGCTTGCATTGAACAATTTGCCAAAGAAAACTGCATTGGAATTTTTGCAAAGTTCTAATCAATTCTGCACACTACTACATCTTCTCGCAAGTTTTGCTCAGCCTTTCTTAATTCTGCACAACTAAGATCTCTTAGTTGATTCAAAATTCTGGATATTGTTGAATGACTTTCAAACTTGCAGCTAGTATCATTGTTTAGAACCTTTAAGTGTTGAGTTTTGGTTCTCAGATTTTATTTCCTGCATGCTGAATTCTGCACCTTGACTTCTTGGTTTAAGAAAAATCTGGTTTTTAGCCTGTATACTACACTTAATCTCTATCAAACTGCAACTTGGATTACCATCAGCATATTTCAGTCTAAAGCACCCATAAGGCAGCTACTTATTCATGGATTATGACTCTAAATTCTGCACTTGAATGCTAAAATTTTCCAATCTATTTTCAGCCCGGTCTCTGTGCTTAACCTGTATCAAATTGCAGTCTTCAACTGGCATTATTTTCTGAACATATATATGCTGCAATTATTTTTGAATTGGCCCTGATATACGGTTCTTCTACATGCTGAGATAGTATTCCTGCACTGCACTTAAACAATAGTCATTTCTAGCCTTAATTTTCTTGTTTATCATCATGCATTATTTTACTCAAAGGGAAGTTATAGCTAGAATAGAATTAATAACTATTAGGGAACACTATAGGACTCTTATACATAGGCCTAATAGTTCTATAAAACAAAAATGTAGGGTTCTCACACATGGGCCTAATAGTTTTACTACACATATTTGGTGTAATGGTTTAAATGTAAAACTATTATTGATCATTTTGTCAAGTACAATATCATATCTCCTAGATCCCTTGAAAAATTTGGCCTTACCATAGAAAAAAATCCTAACCCTTATTGCATAACTTGGGATGATTTGACTACAACTTTAGTTGACTTTCAATGCTTAGTTCCTATTCAATTAGGCAATATGAAAACTGAAATTTGGTGTGATGTAATGAGTTTAGAAGGATTTGACATCTTATTAGGGAATGAATTCATGCGTGATTATCAAGGACATTATTTTCACAACCCTTGGAGTTATAGTTTTATTCATAAAGGGTTGCCACACGTAATTCACCCTTATGATGAGTTAAGGGAGCAAACTAAGAAGTTGCAATATGAGTTCAAGGAGCAAATGAAAAAGTTGCAACAATCAATAGAGAAATTAAGAAAGCCCCACTTACAAGTTGAACAAGAGAGTCCTAATCCTCTAGAGTTCAACCAAA
>JANTFE010021194.1:8392-22318 GCA_027562315.1 Costus pulverulentus
GGACTTGACTAGAAGTTCATATGTGCTAGGCACATGATGAAAGTCTAGAGGCATTGTTGAAAGGTTAGGGTTTCATGTTGTATCCAACCCTTGCTGGACATGAAATGCCTAGACTGTTCCAATAAGGGGAATTGCTTGGAGCAATCGGCCGGCGTGCCCACCTTAGGAAGCATGAGTTACTTTGTGCATCTCATCCCACCCTCGTGGGACATGAAGCCTCATGTGAAATAAGGATCTCATCTCACTAGGAAGTCTTTATCTTCCCCATTGACTTTGTGGGTTGTCAATTCGATTAAAATAGTGGGAGCCATGATCATTTAAAACAAGTCTAGTTTAAATGATTTGAAGTAGTACTAATATGCTTTTCTTGGTTATTGTAGAATAATGACTACGAACAATAGCAGACTGTCACTACGATGCCTTCTAGAGAAGGACAAGTTGGTTGGATCCAACTTGATGGATTGGTATATAAACTTGAGGATCGTTCTCAAGCTTGAAAAGAAGCTCCATGTCCTTAGGCAGCCTATTCCTGACCCACTTCCATGCTCGGCCTTAGCGGCTGAAAAAGATGCTTACGATAAGCATCAGGCTGATACTTTGGAGGTTGCACAATTGATGCTAACTAACATGTTGCCCGAGCTTCGAGGACAATATGAATTAAAGATTGCTTCTGAGATTATTTCTAATCTAAAGCAGCTCTTTGATGAATTGGCTAAGCTCAATCCTCCTAAAATTGAAATTCCATGTGTTGAGCCGATTGGCTTAACAAAGGAAATGGAATTAAAAATGGAAAGGGCCAGAAATAACAGGTGCCTGTCATGTGGAGGACCACTTCACATTTTAAAGGACATGGTGCGACTTCAGAATGGAAAGAAGAGAAGCAAGGCTTTGTCTTCATGCTCAGGTATTTTTGTTACAGAAGTCAACCTTTCTACTTCTATGTCATGGGTATTTGATACCACATGTGGAGCTCATATTTGTACAAATATGCAGGGGCTCAAGAAAAGTAGATCGGTGGAGACTGGAGAGATTGACCTACGAGTAGGAAACGGGGCACAAGTTGCTGCTGTTGCTGTAGGAGTTTTGACTCTCTCCTTGCCATCTGCACTTCAACTAAAGTTAGATAATTGCTATTGTGTACCTTCACTTATTAAGAACATTGTATCCATTCCTTGCTTGGCAAGGAAAGGATTTAAATTTGAAATAAATAAGAACTCTTGTTCTTTTTCGTTTGCAAATATGTTCTATGGAAAGGGTACATTATGCAATGGTCTATATGTGTTGGACATGGATAACTCTATATGTAACATAAATCACAAAAGGGCCAAACTGAGTGGTTCAGTTGGTGCTTTCCTATAGCATTGTCGATTAGCCCATATAAACAAGAATCGCATTCAACAACTCCATGAAAATGGGTTGTTAGATTCAAGTTCCTTGGAGGAATTTAATACTTGTGAGCCTTGTTTATTAGGGAAAATGACAAAGGCGCCCTTCACCAAGACAAGTGAGAGGGCAGGAGGTTTATTGGACCTTATACATAGTGATGTGTGTGGACCATTCAATATACAAGCCAAAGAGGACACAACTACTTCATTACCTTTACTAATGATTTCAGTAGGTATGGTTATGTCTACTTGATGAGACATAACTCTGAATCCTTTGAGAAATTCAAGGAATTTAAGAATGAAGTAGAGAACTAGCTTGGTAGATCCATTAAGGCTCTTCGATCAGATCAAGGTGGAGAGTACCTGAGTGGTGAGTTCGTTGACTATCTAAAAGAATGTGGGATTCTATCCCAACTCACTCCGCCTGGAACACCTTAATGGAATGGTGTGTCTAAATGGAGAAATCAAACTCTGTTGGACATGGTTCGATGTATGATGAGTCATGCAACTCTACCTCCCTCATTATGGGGACATGCACTAGAGACAGCTTCTCTAATACTGAATAATGTTCCATCTAAGAGTGTCTCAAAGATTCGATACGAGGTATGGAGTGGGAGACGCCCTAATCTATCTTTTATCAAGATCTGGGGATGTGAGGCATATGTCAAGCATCAGGATTCTAGCAAGCTAGAACCTAGATCTGATAAATATGTGTTTGTGGGGTACTCTAAGGAAACTAAGGGTTACTACTTCTATGTTCCCACCGAGAGCAAAGTTTTTGTTGCTCGGGGTGCTGTCTTTCTACAGAAAGAATTTCTCATGAAAGAAGTTAGTGGGAGGAAGTTTGACTTGGATGAGGTCCAAGTGCAACCACAAGACATAGAGATGGAACCTGAGCCACCTGTACCAGTTGCTAGGCAACCTGAGGCTCAGACACAGGCCCCACGTAGGTCTGGGAGAATTCGTCATGCACCTGAAAGGTATGGGTCGCTGCCGACCCAACATGACGGGATCTTCATCAATAAGGATGAACCCAGGACTTATGATGAGGCGGTCAGTGGACCGGACTCTGAGAGATGGCTTGAGGCCATGCGATCCGAGATGGATTCCATGTCAGCTAACCAAGTCTGGGATTTGGTTGTGTTACCTGATGGGGTAAAGCCCATAGGGTGTAAATGGGTCTTCAAGAGGAAGACAAACATGGATGGCAACATAGTTACCTATAAGGGTAGATTAGTGGCTAAGGGATTCAAACAAATCCACGGGGTGGATTATGATGAAACCTTCTCGCCAGTTGCCATGTTCAAATCCATTCGGATTCTGCTTGCTATAGTTGCATATCATGATTACGAGATATGACAGATGGATGTGAAGACAACTTTCCTTAATGGGAAGCTAGCTGAGGATGTGTATATGACACAACCTGATGGCTTCGTCCATCCTGCAGAGGCCAATAAGGTCTGCAGGCTAAAGAGATCCATCTATGGATTAAAGCAAGCATCTCAAAGTTGGAATCTTCGATTTGATGAAGCTGTGAGAGATTATGGCTTTATCAAAAGCGAAGATGACGGCTGTATATACAGAAAATTCAGTGGGAGCTTGGTGACTTTTCTGGTCTTGTATGTCGATGACATACTGCTCATCAGGAACGACATCCCTAGTCTTCAAGCTGTGAAGACATGGTTAGGGAAGTGTTTTGAGATGAAAGACTTAGGGGAGGCCGCCTATATCCTAGGCGTGAGGATCTATAGGGATAGATCCAAGAAGCTCCTAGCCCTTAGTCAGAGTACATACATTGATAAGGTCCTGGAGAGGTTTAGCTTGGAGCAATCCAAGAAAGCGTACCTTCCAGTGAGACATGGTCTTACTCTCTCAAAGTGCCAGTGTCCCACCACACAGGCTGAGAGGGATGACATGAGTCGAGTACCCTATGCTTCGGTAGTAGGATTGATCATGCATGCAATGTTGTGTACTAGACCAAATGTAGCTTATGCTGTGAGCATAACCAGCCGATACCAATCCAATCCTGGAATACAACACTGGGTGGCTGTAAAGAACATCCTGAAGTATCTGAGAAGAACTAAGGATTTGTTCCTAGTATGGGGGGCAGGAAGAGCTCAGTATGCAGGGCTACACTGATGCATCTTTCCAGTCTGACCCTGACAACTTTAGATTGCAGGCCGGCTATGTGTTCAAGATGAATAGAGGTGTTGTGTGCTGGAAGAGCTTCAAGCAATCCACCATCGCTAATTCTACAACCGAGGCTGAGTATGTGGCCGCTTCTGAGGCAGCCAAAGAAGCCGTTTGGATAAGGAAGTTCATTTCTGAACTTCAGGTGGTTCCCAGTGCAATGGATCCCATTGAAATCTACTGTGATAACAATGGAGCAATTGCACAAGCCAAGGAACCAAGGTCTCATCAAAAATCCAAACACATACTCAGGAGATTTCACCTGATCAGAGAGATCATCGACAGAGGTGATGTCAAGATTAGCAAAGTTGGCACAGAGAACAATCTAGCAGACCCATTGACCAAGGCTATGGCGTAGTAGAAGCATGATGGTCACGCTAGAGATATGGGGTTAAGATTTCTCAACCTCTAGGTCATAGTGCAAGTGGGAGATTGTTGGTGTATATGCCCTAAGGAGCTAATTCTGGTCCGTTACTTGTGCTACTTGACATTGATATTTATATCATATTGGCATTGTCATTATCATTATTTGTTTACATCTGCGAACATGTACTTATATGATAATGTCCCTAGAGATAGATTGGATCTGTGCTCAAACTATTGTCCCTAGTCAATGTACCTTAGTGGATATGGGATAGCTATGGTACTTGTAAGACTAGTATATGGGCTGGTTAGGCATGAGGTGCTAACGCAGGCATATGGGTATATCAGTGGTAGATATACTAGACCGACCCGCTGTGAGACAATGACTTGGTGTCACGAGTTATCCTCACAAGTGATAGGAGATGCATTGATCCCTTGACTTGTGGTCATTGGCCATTCTATATGGTTAGCGATATGCTTTGATACAACCTAACGTCTTGCCGTAGTTGGGAGGTAATAATAGTTGTCATTGGGCATGTCACGACCCATATGAGAAAGTCAATGCACAGACATAGGATTTGCCCCTTCCTAAGGGAAGCATGATATCCATGGAGCGCCTCTATGGTTCTATGACTAAAAGTGTATGGCCATACCCAGGTTAGACCTAATTTAGTCATAGCCATGAGATTGGATAGAAACAAGTGGTGACACACTTGGCCAATCGGATATCAGTTCGACAAAGAAACTGTAATGCATCTGTACTAGGTTGCGATAATGGGGATGTCGATGTCGATATCCATTCCGATGACTTGGGTAGCAGCGATGCACTGCTAGGTGCCACTCACTGCTTGTGGTGACCTTAGGTCAGCACTGCCAATGTTAAAGGAACCTACAGGGTCGCACACCTTGATACTCGAGTTCTCGCATTGATCGGGAAGTCTTATGATCGAGTTATTGGATAACTCGGATTTGTTTTGGAGATTTCATCAGCGCCAATGGGCCTGATGAGATGGAAGAGACTTATTGGAGCCAACTTCCATTTACGACATTTTAACCATGGTTAGTCTAATTTGACCATGGGTTAAATTGGATTGGATCCAAGGGCTTGGTTAACATGAAAAATGGACCTTGGGTTGGGCCCATTGAAAAGGTTGAGTTTAATGGGATTAAGGAGAAGAAAAGGGATGGCGCATGCTTAACCCTAGTTAGACTAGGGTTAGCGCTTATACCTCATGTGAGTTTAATTGATCATAATAAAATAAGGGCTAATTAATTAATTAAATAGAGTCCTATTTTTGTGGGATTAAATGGGCAGATTTATTTGAATTAATTAGAGTCTTAATTGGATTAGGATTTAATTAATTAAATAAATAATTAGAGTCCTAATTGGATTAGGACTTGATTCAAAGCTTAATTTGAATCTTGATCAAACCGCCCCTTGAGTCCTAATTGTATTAGGACTTGATCAAGTCGCCCACTTAAGTCCTAATTGGATTAGGACTAGTCTTGATCAAACCGTCCATGTAAATCCTAATAGGATTAGGATATGATCAAGGCGCCCACATGAGTCCTAATTAGATTAGGATTTAAATTCCTACTTCTTCTCCTAGCCACCCAATTTGTTTGAATTGAGGCCACAAGTAAACCACCTATGGTCTCTATAAATAGAGACATTGGCCGCCCCTCTCAATACACTAATTTCTCTTGAAGGTGTGATCAATTGAGAGGGCAATCAAGTGAGGGTGAGTGGCTCCATCCTTTCCATCAAACCGCAAGTGTTCATCTTCCCTTCTCCTTGGTGAAAGGTGAACTTGTTCATGGCGGCATCTCCTTCTTCCTCCTTGTTCTTGGCGCATCTCCCTTTGGTGCTGGCGCAAGTCTCTTGGAGGGCTCTCCCAAGGCTTGGATCTTCTTCCCGAGGCTAGCACCAGGCGTGGAAGAAGAGGCTCGACACATCCGTGTGTGTGAGACTGTAGAGGGCGCACGCTTGGGCGCCTACCTTGACATCGGCCTCATCTTGCTTTAAGGTATTTTCTATCTCATCGTGTCGACTCCTTCGCATGCAATCTTCACTGGGTTTTTGGGACTGTCTTATTTCGGGGATATTCTTCCGTTGTGCTATGTTTTTATGTCAATAAAACTCTAAAAATTTGTAAAATATCCCCGGGGTTTCCCAACACCTATCACATCCCTTGTATTCTTCGTAAGTCGGTCCTTGTTGAATTAGGAATCTCGTTTTGGGCTCGCTTCCGCTGTTTTCGTTTTCTTATAGCTCGGGGATTCCCAACACAGACTTCATAACAAAGGTTGATTAAGCAATTGGATCCAATCTAATGCAACCCAAAATCAAATGTGACCAACCATGGTCAATTTCGGGTCAACCTTCCAAAAATGAAGTTTGGCTCCAATAACTCTCTTCCATTTCATCATGACCATTAGCGCTGATGAAATCTCCCAAATAGATCCGAGCTATCCAATAATTTGATCATAAGGCTTTTTGATCAATACGAGAACTCGAGTATCAAGGTGTGTGACCCTGTAGGTTCCTCTGACGATGGCAGTGTTGACCTAACGTCACCACAAGTAGTGAGTGGCACCTAGCAGTGCATCGCTGCTACCCAAGTCATCGGAATGGATATTGACATCGACATCCCCATCATCGTAACTAGGTACCGATGCATTACAATCTCTTTGCCAAACTGACATCTAATTGGACAAGTGTGTCACCACTTGTTTTAACCCAATCACATGGTTATGACTAAATCAGGTTCTTACCTAGGTATGGCCATACACTTTCAATTATAGAACCATAATGGGGCCCTGTGGATATCATGCTTCCCTCGGGAAGGGGCAAATCCTATGTCAGTTCATTGACCTTCTCATATGGGTCGTGACATGCTCAATAACAACCGTTATTACCTCCCAACTACAGAAAGGCGTTAGGTTGTATCACAGCATGTCGCTAACCATATAGAATAGTCAATAAGCTCAAGTCAAGGGATCAATATATCTCATGTCACTTGTGAGGATAACTCATGACACCAAGTCATAGCCTCATAGTGGGTCGATCCAGTATATCTACCACTGATATACCCATATGTTTGCGTTAGCACCACGTGCCTAACCAGCCTATATACTAGTCTCACAAGTACCATAATTGTCCCATATCCACTAAGGTACATTTACTGGGGACAATAGTTTGAGCACAGATCCAATCTGTCTCCTAGGACATTATCATGTAAGTACACAAGCACAGATGTAAGCAAACAATGATAATGACAATGCCAGAATGATATAAGAAGTATCAATGTCAAGTAGTACAAACATGGACCAATAGGTCTCAAGGCATATACACCAACAAACTCTCACTTGCACTAAAACCTAGAAGTTGACCAACCTCAACCCCATATCTCTAGTATGACCATTATGTTTCTACTGCGCCAAAGCCTTAGTTAGTGGGTTTGGTAGATTGTTCTATGTGTCAACTTTGCTAATCTTGACATTGCCTCGATCAATGATCTCTCTGACCAGGTGAAATCTTCTGAGTATGTGTTTGGATCTTTGATGAGACCATGGTTCCTTGGTGATGGAGGTAGCGAGCACAAGCAACAAAGGTACAAATGGAGCCTACGACTACCCTAGTCAAAGGCCTGGAAGCTCTTGAATAAGCTAGCAAGCTCACTGCTAAAGCAAGTCCAGTAAATATAAAAATAACTACTTCAACACCTTGAAGAAACTCAAGCTCAGCAAGGAAGAAGTTGCTGCACCGCATAAATCAGAACTCGCATTTGCACCCACACCAAATCAGCACTAGATCTCATCCAAAGCTCATCTCCATGCTTGCATTTGCGCCCACTCCAAATCAGCACCAGATCTCATCCAACGCTCATCTTCATGCTAGCGCTCAAGAGATGGAAACAACCTACAAAAGGAAATAGCAACGTCTCCTTCCAGCCACGTTCATTCGCCCAGCAAGGAAACCTCAACGTTCCGCAGCAACGTCTCCAAGCTTCACATTATAAATTTCTCTCACGCAAAATTGTAATCGAATAGACAGAGATTTGATGATTTAGTTTAATGAAGTAGTTTTCTTCTAGTATCTTCCTCTTCTATCGGATGCTCTCCTTCCTCTTCTCCTTCTAGGGCCGAGCCCCTCCTCCCTTCCTCTCTTCTCTACCAGCTTCTTCCTCCCAAAACCAAGCCAACCAGTCACGATTCCTAGTTTCCATAATTCTAAAATTTGTGAATTTGCCGCCGACGATCTACCGGCCAAATCCTCATGAAACTTTGGCCATCGCTTCTCCTCCCCAGTACAAAGCCATAGCCACCGGCATCTGTCCATCCACCGCGCCGATCGCCGGAACCAAACTTCCATTTCAATCCCCTGTTCTCGCCCAGCCTTCCGCCCTGTTCTGCCTTTCGACGTCGTTCTCCTCCGACCGGCCACTGTTCGATCCGAAACTTCAGCCACGTCTTCGCCTCCCTCATACGAGCCTCCAGTTGTAGCAAGTTTCAATTTCATGCACCACCGGCCATTCGGCGACAAACCCTGTTCCACTCGCATGCTGCCCTGTTCTAACAGAACACCCTCTGCCTCCACCATTGTTTCCGTCGCCATCCTCATTTCGGTCCACCGCCATCCGCCGGGGCTCCAATGCTGACAAGACCATCTTGTCATCCCCTTGTCTCCAATGCCGCCCACAATCGATCCAAGCCCAGCCATCTTTGATTGGCGCATGCTATCCTATGTCCAGATCTCTTTGCTTCCTGCAGCATGTCTTCTCTTTTCAACATAATCTGATTAAGCTTATTGTCGCAGGGTTTTAATATGCTCGGACAGGCCTCTAGCTCTGATCCTTGAGGCTAATAGCAAGACCAGATCTTCCTCCATCATGCAGATTAGTTGGGAGAAACTCAGATCAATCAAATCAACCAAGGAGGCCATGCTAGTTTTGATGATTGATACAAATTCTGCAACTGTTTGATCGGTTAAACTGATTAGCCTTTTCTTTGTAGGTCTTTTAAGAATCTGGTGCACCACAAATATTGATCTTTGGCAAGAAAAGGATGTCCTCAACTTGCTCTACGAGAGGGATAACTCTATACAACTCCAGCATGAATGGAACATCCTGCAATATAAAGAAACTTTGGGATAACTGATTAACTCCTGCATCTGTTTTTTTGAATAATCTGATTAGCTCTCTTCTTGCAGGTATTTTAAGCATTCGGTGAAGCAAAAGGTTATAAAGTTTGCACGAGTAGGAAGCACACATCTTGTTCTATCATTTGGGCAAATTTAGCAGAACCCAGATTCAACGGTTCAACCTAGGAGGCATTGCAACATTTGCAATTTGAAACATTTCTGTGCAGACTTAATCTACCAATCTGATTAACTATATTGTTGCAAATATTATACATGCCTGACAGCTCTTCACCATCTGATTTTCATGTGATACAAAAGAACTAGTTTTGTTCTACATGCTGGTTTAATCGGTTTGAATTTTTGATGCATGGATTTTACTATAAGGCATAGCTACTTTTCTCAAATGATATCTTTCTGTAGCACTATATTTTTGGCTGCTTTCATGAATATGTTGTTTTTCTGAAAAATACAAAAACAAATAATTGAATTTTAAATTAGTATCATTGTCCAACGCTTCCGTCCTACATCAGTTTGGTATCAGAGTAAGTTTGTGGGCAACTCTTGTCTGCCCACACGATCCTTGCTTTGCTCTTTGTATTAAAAAAAATTGTTAATTTTGTTTTCATGTTTTGTTGCTTTCTGCATGTTAGTTAAGTATTTGCTATTTACTTGCAATTGAGAAAAAAAATTACATGCTTTCATGTTTCATTGTTCATATTATTTAGTTTGCATACTTTTGCTATTTGATATTAAAAAAAAAACTTATTATGTGCTTTCATGCTTAGTTGTTCATTGCATCTGCATGCTAGTTTGTTTATTCTCAAATATATCATTTCATACTAGCTGAAATCATTTTTGAAATCTTAAGGAGCTCTATTTTTCAAAAGGTTATATTGTGTTTTCAAAACATCTCATGGCCACTAGACTCCAACCCCCTCTTAACCCTAAGGATTTTAATGATTGGTCAACAAAACTTGAGCATTTTTTTTATTCTACTGCCATGCCTGAACATTGCAAAGTTATGTTCACCAAGTTACTTTTACAAAAATCTGCTAGATATTACTGGACCACTATTGAACAAACCTTGGAAAGAGACAATATGCTACCCATTGAGAGATCGGATGACATGCTTCATAAACTCAGAGAAAAATATGATCCTTCCTCTCTCCATGAAGATTTCTTACACAAGAGAACATGACTGTAGCTGAATACATTCTAAAGTTTAAGACCCTCAACCATAGGAGTAGAGCTAGAGAACATCCTTAGGTTGTGCGTAACCGGTTTATAGATGGTCTTAACTTTGAGATTAAGAGAGGTCTCACCTACTACCCCATATACACAATAGAAGATGCTTTTCAAATAGCTAGTATGGTAGAACAAAATATTAAGGCAACATATAGGAAAGGACTTGACCAACCTATAACACAAAGCCAACCACTCAACAAAAACTTGCTCAAACCTCAGAGTCTACATTAGAGACTAAAACAAGTCCAGATGTGACATGTGCAACTCAAGAGGAAAACCACAGCCAATACCTAGAGAGACTCCCAACATATAGAGTAACCCTTAGGAATGATTTTTTCCATACCTACATCAAAATGAAAGATAAGATGTGTAAGGTAGCCATAGATGAGTCCATAGGCTTCAACTTCATAACTCCTATTGCCATTGATAGATTTAGCCGTGCCACAGAGCCTAACCCAAACCCTTACACCATTAGTAGGGATGATGGAACCAAAACCTTAGTGAACCATAAGTCCCTAGTTCCTATTTTTTTAGGTACCCTCTTATTAGAAGTTTGGTGTGATGTCTTACCCCTAGAAGGTACATACTATGTCCACCTAGGAGAGCCTTGGTTATATGATGTTAACAGGTACCACCAAAAACAAGATGATTCTTATGTCTTAAGGTGTCAAAACCCCAAGATTAAGATCAAGAGGTCCAAACCAAAACCCCCTAAGGTAGCCAATCCTTTAGGCCTCTTAGAGACAAACCCAACCATAGAGCCCGAGCTACATCCTACCTTACCCATAGTTGACTTGTCTAAGAGTCAAAGTACCCCTAAGTTGCCCATAGAGACCCCTGTAGACTTGTCTCAACTTAAGAGTGAAATAGAACCATCTCAATTACCTTCAATTTTAGGGCCCATACCCACAGGTTCCCAACCCCAAAATTGCACTACTATTAGATGAGAACCTAAAACTGAACCCAAACCCATATATCTTCTTGAACTACATTTTGAACCTAAGTTAGAACCTTTTGAGATTGGCCTAGATCCTAAATATCAACCCTTAGAAACACCCTAGGCTTTGAAAATTTCTCTGAGGACCCTATGATAATGACAATACCAGAAAAGCAAGTAGCAATTACGGTACCACAAAAATGGTTACGGCTGTGCCGTAAAATTTTTTTATTTTTTTTGAAAGAAAGTAAAATAATAAAAAAAATCAACTCAAAAATACGGCACCGTGGAATTCGTTATGGTAGTGCCGTAAGAGCAATAAAACTCTCGGGAAGATTTTGTACACAAAATACGGTACCGTGAAAATACTTACGACAGTATCGTTATCTCATCAAAACTGTCTATCTGAAATTGACAGGAATTACGGTACCGTAATGTACATTACGGTAGTGCTGTAATTCGTGCCAAAATTTGCTTACCTACAAAAATAAAAGAAAAAATTAGTTCTAAGGGCAAAATTAAAAACTAAAGTTTGAAAGCTTGGGTTGCCTCCCAAGAAGCGCTAATTTAGAGGTCTTTAGCTTGACCCTTTTGCACTCAGATTTGATCTTGAATTTCGAGATTTCCACTCTGATTTTGCATTGATTTGATCATCTCTTTCAATCACATAAGGCTTAGCCTTGAAAGAGTGTCCAAATTGGCTTAATATCTTCTTCCCTTTATCAATCAATCTAGAGCACTTCTTCTTCTTCTCTTTTTCTTCTTCTCCTCATAAATTTGATGTCCTTTCTCCTATAATCCTCTATCAATATCCTCAGAAAATTTGTTAGTTCCAAAATTAAAGGATTCATCAAATAAATTACAAACATCATAAACAACATCATCAACTATGTCAACACTACAACACGATCCAGAATATGAAAGTTTATTCAAAGAATCAGCAAGATCAAATTCAATTATGTTTTCACAAATATCAAAATTGTTTTTTCCTTTTTTAACATCTATATGTGCACCTATAGTAGCCAAAAAGGGTCTACTAAGAATTATAGGATTTTTATGATTTTCTTCCATATCAAGGACTACAAAATCAGCAGGTATGAAAAATTCACCTACCTTGATTGGAACATTCTCTAAAATACCTATAGGATACTTTACTGAGCTATCAGCGAGCTGTAAAGATATGGATGTTGGTTTAAGCTCTCCAATGTCCAACTTCCTGCAAATAGATAAAGGCATTAGGCTTACACTGGTTCCTAAATCACATAAGGCTCGGTCAAAAGCCATGCTTCCAATAGAACAAGGTATAGAGAAACTACTGGGATCCTTTAGTTTTGGTGGCAATTTATTTTGAATGACAGCACTGCAATCCTCAGTTAAAGCCACAGTATAAGTACCATAGTCCTCTATTTTTCTTTTGTTAGATAAGATTTCTTTCAAAAATTTTACATATGATGGCATTTGAGATATAGCTTCAGTAAAAGGAATATTAATGTAAAGCTTTTTCAACACTTCAAGAAATTTGCCAAATTGTTTATCAAGTTTTGCTTGCACTAACTTTTGTGGAAATGGTATAGGTGGTCTATAAGGTGGAGGTAAATTAGGTTTAGAATCATCTTTCTCACATGGCACATCCCCTTTTGGTTCATCACCCTTTAGAGGTGGCAAACTAGCTTGGGTTTGCTCATGCTCAGAAGATTTTTCTAACTATAATTCATCATCATGATCATCATTAGGTTCTTTTTCATTGATCACAACTTTCCCTTTGGTTTCCTCTAATTTTTTCTCACTTCTAGTGATGATAGCATTAGTGCTCCCTAGGGTTCAACTTAGGTTTAGCAGGTAATTTTCCAGGGGGTCTGTAAGAACTACTAGTTTGTTGTGCTATTTGATTTTCCAAGATTTTGTTGTGGGCTGCTAAAGATCCTACTTGAGATGCAAGTTGACTAACCATTCCCTTAAGATCTTCAATTTCTTTGCTTTGATTTTGCATGAACTTTTCTAGCATAGACTCAATATTTGAATTCTGATTTGAGTTTTGATTTTGATTTGGCTTTTGTTGGTATCCTCTATTTTCAGTTTGTACTCCTACATTGTTATTATTTTTCTAAGACAGGTTGAGGTGATTCTTCCATCCAGGGTTGTAGGTACCAGAATAGGGATCATTGTTTCTACTTTGATTATAGTTCCCTAATGCATTAACATGTTCACTATCCTGACTAGCAATGACCTTACAATCTTCAGAAACATGACCATTGTTACCACATATATCACAAACAATGGATGAAGAAATAACAGCAGTTTGCATCTTAAAGGAATCAAATCTGTTACACAAAGAGTCTACCTTCTCTACCAAGGTGCACTAGCCATCACTTTCATTCTTACCTTAAGAAGGTTTATAAAGCACTCCTCTCTCTGAAGTCCACTGGTTATGATTCAAAGCCATCTCTCCAAGCAATTTGAAAGCATCATCAATGGTTTTGCTCATCAGAGCTCCTCCTGCAGCAGCATCAACAATTAGTTTGGTATTATAAAGCAAACCATTGCAAAAAGTATGAATTTGTTGGGGTATGCCCTTAAGGCTAATGTTTGAGGCCTTGGGATTGTATCGGTATTGTGTAATAAACTTTTATGTTTATAAAGGCAATGGTTGTTATTCAGTTTGT
>JANTFE010021194.1:23932-35143 GCA_027562315.1 Costus pulverulentus
TTGCTTCCGCTTGCAAAGATTTATGCGCCACCATTTAGGGTTTTCGCTCCCCCTTGAAGGGGACCTATTAGGGTTTCGCTCCCTCTCGAAAGGGACCCAACAGAATTAAAACCCAGTTTTCAATGCCATGGTGAGGACACTTCCTTTGTAAATCATTGAATCGCTCCCATGCCTCACTAAAAGATTCACCATCCCTCTGTGCAAAGCTTGAATCTAGTTTCTCATTTGGATGGTCTTGTTTGGTGGAAAATATTTCATCAAGAAGGCATTTGACAGTTGCTCCCATGTAGTGAAGGTGCCGGTAGGTTGTGCTTGAAGCCAAGATCGCGCTCGGTGCCTAGGAGAAAAAGAAAATAATCTCAATTTTAGTGCATCATTAGAAACTCCATTAATTTTAATTGTATCACAAAGTTCAAGAAATAAAGAAAGGTGTTGGTTAGGATCTTCAAGAGGACATCCTCCAAACTGGTTCTGTTGAATCATGGATAAGAAAGCAAGCTTGATTTCAAAATTGTTAGCCTCTATGACCGGTCTAGCAATGCTAGAGTGAATCTCTCATGGATTAGGGGCTGCATAGTCCCTAAGTGATCTTTGTTCTGCCATGGTCACTCTACAATTTCTTCTTATTGACTTTCCTCAAATCTCAACTTCCTACACAGTCTAAGAGTTTTATTTATCTCAGGATCAAAAGGTACAAGAGGTCCTGATCTAAGATTCCTGCGCATGCAAAGTAGATAGATCAAATGATTTCAAGAGAAAAGAAAATAAATAGAAAAATAACAAGAAAACAAAACCTAGTCTAGCCATACTCTCAATATCTTCAATATTGACAAAAACCAAGGTCCCCGGCAATGGTGCCAAAAACTTGTTGTGTCCCAACAAGTAGCTAGACAGAAACTTATCTCTAGCGTTGCCGCCAAAAACATGTTGTGTCCGCAAGTGCACGGATACTCGAAGTATTAAAAAATACCGATCCCATAGAGACCTTGTTTGTCAAGTACCAAATAATCAATTTCTTACTATCTAGGCAGTCGAAACTATGCAAGTGAATTATCGAAAGCTAACGAAAATACCAGAGAGAGAAACTGGGACTAGGGTTCCATCCACTTTAATTTCTATGACTAGATATGAATAGAAATTTGTCATTTTAATTTTATCATGATAAAGATATAATTTACTTCATAAAAGGATTATCTCACTTTCATGCAGACAATCATGCAGGGACCGATCTTCGCTTTCGCGTAAGATCTATCCCAAGCTGAAAATAAGTAAATCATCCAACGAAGAACTTAAGGATCACTTTCGTCCATCCGAATTCTAAATGGATCATCTCGAGTGGAATCTCAAGGATCACTTTCGTGCATCCGAGTCTCAACACAAGTTCTACTTATGGTTCTCCAACGTTCTGATCCTTACTTTCGCACAAGATCTTCACGTTTGATAAATTGACTCAATCCTAGATTCATATTATTAAACATGGCAATTATTCTTCTAAAATCATGAAGCAAGAACTAACCTAATTTCTTACAGTAAGTTCCTAACATTCAATTCTAGGGTTTCAAGTTCTTAAGCAAGTCACCTTTCGGTCCTTATTGCGAAAACTCTAAAACATGATTAATAACATGTATCTATGAAAAATCAAAGAACAATTATCACAAAAGTAGAATTAGCATGCTAAAATTATACGTGATGAAGTAATGAAAAGTTTATCTACTCAGTAAGAAATCAAAGGGAATTACTCCCCCATGTCCCACTAAAGGTTTAGGCTAGCATGGAGAAAAGATTACAATAAACCATAGTTTCTAGCGATTATAAATCAAAAAGAATAGGGAAAAACGAATAACCACACAGCTGTAATGAAAATTACAGTCATAATAATCGTATGAATAGTGTTGTCATTGGGTTCTTCGTCGATTTCTCCTCCGATCGAGATCCTTTCACATTGAAACTTTTGGGGTATGTTCTCTGGCTCTAGGCGAAGCTTCCCGTCAAATTTCATGACCGAAGATGCGTTGTACACTTCCCGGCAACGAAACATAGGTCGGTAGCGTGAAACTCGATTTCTCCTTTGTTAGTGAATAAAAATTAGAGCTTTTAGTGTCTCCCCCCTCGTCTCGTCGAAAGCTCTCTTTTTTCTTCGTACAGCTTTGAATTTTATGGCCTGGATCATCTGCAATTGATCCCGCAAAAATTAGACTCAAATTTGACCGTGCAAATCGCGTCTCTAGGTTGTAATTACGGCCGTATTTTTGGTTACGGCACTGCCATAATTTCAGTCGAGTTCTAGGATCGAAACCATCTGGCAATTACGGCACCGTAAAATTAGTTATGGCAGTGCCGTAATTTCAGCCAAAATTTATAGTCGAAAAGCGCTCCAAATTACAGCCCATGAAAGTCTTTACGGTAGTGTCATAATTTTCAAAATTCTTTCTAGATGAAAAATTCTCAAATTACAGCAGAGCTCTGATATTACGGTAGCCAATGAAAATACGATACCATAATATAGATTACGGTCCTACCGTAATTTGGTCTGAATCTCCAATCTTCATGAAATTTGACGTGTAATCTCCTCTTGATGGTGGGAACTCATTCATGCATCTGGAATTGTTTGAAAATGCCTAAAAATTATACCTTTTTACCTGAAAATCATCAAAAACCAAAAAGAGTGTAGATTCCGCAATATTTGATAAAAAAAAAGGCATAAAAATAAGCGTAGGTTCATGATTTTGACACAAAAAGATATATGAAATGGCACAAAATTTACTATAAATTTCGGTGTCATCACTGGTATGGCTTGAAGGACTTCTTAGGAAGGTCTTGGGTGCATATGACAATCAGGAAAAGGATTATGGAAAGCTCTTGGAGAATTTCTTTAACCCTAACCCTAATTGTTTCCCTTTTCATACCCTAGACGCATATCTCATGAAGAGTTGCACCAACTACCCCTTTGCTTCACCGCCTCTTGCCTCTATATATATCAAGGGATATGCAAGAGGCAAATACACAATTCAATTGGCGTGAGCAACTTTAGAGGGGCGAAAGCAAAGGTGATTGGCGAAAGTCTTCTTCCATCAAGCTGCAAGCCTTCATCCTCATTCCCTCTTGACATAAGGACTTGAAGGCATTGGCGGCATCTTCTTCTTCTACCTTTCCTCTTGGCGCATCTACTCTTGGAGGTGGCGCAAGTGAAGTAAAAGATGGACAAAGGCTTGGATCTTCTTCCTACGGCTAGCACCGGGTGTGGAAGAAGAGAGCTTGAGGAATCCATGTGTGTGAGACTGCAGAGGGTGAACGCTTGGGCGCCTACCTCGACATCAGCCACCTCTTGCTCTAGGAACTTTCTATCACATCGTGTCGACCCCCTCGCACGATCTTCATTGGGTTTTTGGGACTAGCCTATTTCGGGGATATTATTCTGCTGTGTTTTGTAATCTATAATGCCAAAAATTTGTAAAATATCCCCAGGGTTTCCCAACAGTGGTATCAGAGCGACTTGCGAGCCTCGAACGATGTTCTTTCATACTTTTCATGCTCACATGCCATGTTTCAATTTTTGCAAATTAATATTTTCTTGGTGCATGATTTTTCTATGTAGGAAAAATTATGGTTTCTTGTTCCTATCCTCTTTTCAATTTTTTTGGATTTTTGGATTATTTTTGGGATTGATTTAAGACCAAAGGCGCACGTAATTTTGTCAAGTAGGATGGGCACTGTGTCTTCGAATTGGCTAGGTCTCTTGATCTGACAAAATTGCCAGCTGATAGAGTCTATGAAATCGTTATGAAATTTAATCACAAATAACCAAAAGATTTGTGATCAGAAGATGATGAAAAGAAGCTTGTTTTATGAAAAAGTAAAATTTTAGATTTTATGTTTTTCATGAGCATGTAGAATTGCATAAGTACTTGATTGTGCATGATGTTGTGATCATTAGTCAAGCCCCTTTGCATGCCTACGATGTATCCTTGTGAGGCCTGCGTGCCGCTTTTCTTTTTGCTTTTATAATCATAAGAAGAAGATTAGGTGCGCATATACTTGGAGCATGGCGCATGCATGAAGCTTGCACACCTTGCATGGTGGCGCAACACGCTTCATCAAAGGTGGCGCATCCTTGCATGGGAGCGCAAGTAAGGGTTTGGCCGAGCCTCATGCTTGTGAGCTATCCCTCTTGTGGCTTGCAAAGTGGCACATCTTCCTTGCAGGAGGATCCATGGCATTGGCCGAACCCATGAGAATGCTTCTAGGGTTTCCCTAAAAGTACCTCTAGGGTTTGAGAGCTAAACCATGGAAAGGAGGACCTTGGAGCCAACCTTGAAGATCAAGCTAGAGGTCGGCTAGGCTAGGTCTAGTTTTAGGGGCTTGTGTCCTAGGACAAGAATTGAACCCCTTTATGGCATGGGTTGGTTCAATGTCTTGAATGAGCTATGATCACATCATCCTGTTACTGCTTTCATTATCTGCAAAAGCATACCTGTAATGTTTTATCGTTATGTTATCACTATAGGATTACATGCCTGTAATGTTAGACATAAGATAAAACTGAGATGATGAGACCTCAAAAACCCTCACTCATAATATCAAGTCTAGTAGCCTTCTAACGCATAGCCCTCATCAAACTATAGATCAGTGATGTTGTGAACTGTTTCCCACCCTCGTAGGACACACCCACTTATCTTTAGAAGGTGTGTGGTGACAATATTTTCCCCAGTCCAGTTTTAACCTGGGCGTGCCTTCGCAAGGAAACTCGTTGGCCCTGGGCATAACGATTAGGAATGGACTTGACTAGATTTCCATATATGCTGGGCATATAATGGAATTCTAGAGGCATTGTTGAGAGGTTAGGGTTTTATGCAGTTTCCAGCCTTCGCTGGACATAAAATGCTTAGATTGTCTCAATAAGGGGAACTGCTTAGAGCAATTGGCCGGCGTGCCTACCTTAAGAAGCATAAGTCACTTTGCGCATCTCATCCCACCCTCGTGGGACGCGAAGCCTCATGTGGAATAAGGATCCCATCTCACTAGGAAATTATAGATTTCCCGATGGACTTTGTGGGTTGTCAATTCAATTAAAATAGTGGAAGCCATAATCATTTAAAACAAGTCCAGTTTAAATGATTTGAAGTAGTACTACTCTGTTGTTTCTTGGTTGTTGTAGAATAATGGCTACGAATAATAGTAGATGGTCACTACGAACTACCCTGAAAAGGGATAAGTTGGTTGGATCCAACTTACTGGATTGGTATATGAACTTGAGAACTGTGCTCAAGCTCGAGAAGAAACTCTATGTCCTTGAGTAGCCTATTCCTAAGCCACTTCCATGCTCGGCCTCAGCGGCTGAGAAGGATGCTTATGATAAGCATCAGGCTGATACTTTGGAGGTTGCTAATTTGATGCTAACCAACATGTCGCCTAAATTTAGTGGGCAATATGAATCTAAGAGTGCCTCTGAGATTATTTCTAATCTAAGGCAGCTCTTTGATGAATTAGTTGAACTCAACCCTCCTAAAGTAGACATTCAATGTGTTGAGCCGAAAGGCTTAACTAAGACATTGAAGATAAAGATAGAAAGAATCAGGAATAACAAGTGCTACACATGTGGAGGAGCACCTCACATGATAAAGGACATGGTGCAACTTCAGAATGAAAAGAAGAGAGGCAAGGCTTCGTCTTCATGCTCAGGTATTTATGTTACAGAAGTCAACCTTTCTACTTCTATGTCATGGGTATTGGATACCGCATGTGGAGCTCATATTTGTACAAATATGCAGGGGCTTAAGAAAAGTAGATCGGTACAACCTAAAGAGATTGACCTACGAGTTGGAAACGGGGCACAAGTTGTTGTTGTTGCTGTAGGAGTTTTGACTCTCTCTCCCTGCCTTCTGGACTTCAATTAGAGCTAGATAATTGCTATTATGTACCTTCACTAACCAAAAACATTATATCTATTCCTTATTTAGCAAGGAAAGGTTTTAAATTTGAAATAAAAGAGAACTCTTATTTTTTTTTTCATTTGCAAATATGTTTTATGGGATGTGTACATTATGCAATGATTTATATGTCCTGGACATGAATAGCTCTATCTGTAACATAAATAGTAAGAGGACCAAACTGAGTGGTTCAGTTTGTGCCTTCCTATGGACATGAATAGCTCTATCTGTAACATAAATAGTAAGAGGACCAAACTGATATACCCATATGTCTGCGTCAGCACCTCGTGCCTAATTAGCCCATATACTAGTCTCATAAGTACTAGAGTTGTCCCATATCCACTCAAGTACATCGACTGGGGATAACTATTTGAGCACAGATCCAATCTGTCTCCAGGGACATTATCATGTAAGTACATAATCGCAGATGTAGACAAACATAGATAATGACAATGTCAGAATGATATATAAATATCCAAGTCATGTAGTACAATAATGGACCAATACTAGGTCCTAGGGCATATACACCAACAATCTCCCACTTGCACTAAGACCTAGAGGTTGAGGAATCTCAACCCCATATCTCTAGAGTGACCATCATGCTTCTGCTGTGCCAAAGCCTTGGTCAATGGGTCTGCCAGATTGTTCTCTGTGTTAACTCTGCTAATCTTGAGATCACCTCTGTCAATGATCTCTCTGATTAGGTGAAATCTCCTAAGTATGCGTTTGGATCTTTGATGAGACCGTGGTTCCTTGGCTTGTGCAATTGCTCCACTGTTGTCACAGTAGAGCTCAATGGGATCCATTGCACTTGGAACCACCTAAAGTTCAGAAATGAACTTCCTGATCCAAATAGCTTCTTTGGTTGCCTCAGAAGCGGCCACATACTCAGCCTCAGTTGTAGAATCAGCTATGGTGGATTGCTTGAAGCTCTTCCAGCATACAGTGCCTCCATTCATCTTGAACACACAGTCGGCCTGCAATCTGAAGTCGTTAGAGTCAGACTGGAATGACGCATCAGTGTAGCCCTGCATACTGAGGTCTTCCTGTCCCCTATAGACCAAGAACAGATCCTTAGTTCTTCTCAAATACTTAAGGATGTTCTTTATAGCCTCCCAGTGCTGCAATCCTGGATTGGATTGGTAACGGCTGGTTATGCTCACAGCATAAGCCACATCTGGTCTAGTACACAACATTGCATACATAATCGATCCCACTACCGAAGCATAAGGCACTCGACTCATGTCATCCCTCACAGCCTGTCTGCTAGGACACTGGCTCTTTGAGAGAGTAAGGTCTTGTCTCACTGGTAGGTACCCCTTATTGGATTGCTCCAAGTTGAACCTCTCTAGGACTTTATCAATGTAGGTACTCTGACTAAGGGCTAGGAGCCACTTGGATCTATCCTGGTAGATCCTCACGCCTAGGATATAGGCAACCTCCCCTAAGTCCTTCATCTTGAAACACTTCCCTAACCATGTTTTCACAGCTTGAAGACTAGGGATGTCGTTTCCGATGAGCAGTATGTCATCGACATATAAGACCAGAAAAGTCACTAAGCTCCCATTGAATTTTTTGTATACACAGGCGTCATCTTCACTTTTGATAAAGCCATAATCTCTCACAGCTTCATCAAATCAAAGATTCCAACTTCGAGATGCTTACTTTAATTCATAAATGGATTTCTTTAGCCTGCAGACCTTACTGGCAACTGCAGGATGGATGAAGCCATCAGGTTGTGTCATGTACACATCCTCAGTCAGCTTCCCGTTAAGGAACGCTATCTTTACATCTATCTGTCATATCTCGTAGTCATGATATGCAGCTATAGCAAGCAGAATCTGAATGGATCTGGTCATGGCAACTGGTGAGAAGGTTTCATCATAGTTCACCTCGTGGACTTGTTTGAATCCCTTAGCCACTAGTCTACCTTTATAGGTAACTATGTTGCCATCCATGTTAGTCTTCTTCTTGAAAACCTATTTACACCCTATGGGTTTTACCCCATCAGGCAGATCAACCAAATCCCAGACTTGGTTAGCTGACATGGAATCCATCTCGGATCGCATGGCCTCAAGCCATCTCTCGGAGTCCGGTCCACTGACCGTCTCATCATAAGTCCTGGGTTCATCCTCAATGATGAATATCCTGTCGTGTTGAGTCGACAGCGGCCCATACCTCTCAGGCGCACGATGAATCCTCCCAGACCTACGTGGGGCCTGTGTCTGACCCTCAGGTTGCCCAGCAACCAGTGCAGGTGGCTCAGGTTCCATCTCTTTGTCTTGTGGTTGCACTTGGACCGTGTCCAAGTCAAACTTCCTCCCACTGACTTCTTTCATGAGAAATTCTTTCTCTAGAATGATAGCACCCCAAACAATAAAAACTTTGTTCTCTGTGGGAATATAGAAGTAGTAACCCTTAGTTTTGCTAGAATCCTGATGTTTGACATAGGCCTCACATCCCCAGATCCTGATAAAAGTGAGATTAGGGTGTCTCCCACTCCATACCTCGTATGGTATCTTGGAGACACTCTTAGATGGAACGTTATTCAGTATCAGAGAAGCTGTCTCAAGTGCATGACCCCAGAATGAGGGTGGTAGAGTTGCATGACTCATCATAGATCGAACCATGTCCAACAAAGTTTAATATCTCCTTTCAGACACACCATTCTATTGAGGTGTTCCAGGAGGAGTGAGTTGGGATAGGATCTCACACTCTCTCAGATAGTCAAAGAACTCACCGCTCAGGTACTCTCCACCACGATCTGATTGAAGAGTCTTAATGGATCTACCAAGCTGGTTCTCTACTTCATGTCTGAACTCCTTAAATTTCTCAAAGGATTCAGACTTATGTCTCATCAAGTAGACATAATGATGCAAGAGCATTCCCAAGGAGATCAAAGAGAAACAAGAAGCCCCCAATCCGTTATGGGATGGCAACATGATTAGATGTATCTTTTACTATTCTGCTTGTCTTATAAACTTGTTTATAGTATTACAAACTGAAGAAGGGCGGAATTCCCAACGATCAAACCTAAGGGCGCAAGTTCAATTTAACTAAGTGGCAGTGAAAGAAGATTAACATGCAACCTATGGAGATTACTCTACTAGGATAGAAAATACCTGAGGCCCCCTTTAGGGAAGGGGGCCAAGACCCCTTTCTCTGAATTCCCTACTCCCGCTACTTCAAGATGCTTCCCCTCTGCTTGGCGTCGGAGGAAGATGAAGGATAACTTATTTGAAGATGACCACGCGTAAGAGGACTTCAAGAAGAGAAAGATGGCTTTGTGGAGAAGAGGAAGAAGAGAAGAGAGGATGGAGCTCTCGGCATTTCTAGAGGAAGAGAAGGGGAAGAGAAGGTATTTCGTTTGGAATCCACCAAACCAAGGTAGCTTGCGCTCACAACATAGTTTCTTGTTCAAAAAATCATAGACTAAGGTGCAAAGTGACAAACACAAGGGCTTAAAACCCCTTCCTCCTCAACGTACAAAAATTCTCAAGTCTATCTAAGGGTTGTTGTATCTTGATTTCAAATTTGGATGGCTAGGATTTGCTTTCCATCAACCTCTCTTATTGGATAGGTTGGGCGGCTGCATGGTGGCATTTGTGATCGAATCCAGCATTGGGAAGGTCTCGGGTGAGATGTCTTTGGGTGGAGTGCATGGCTGTAAGACACACGCTTGAACGCATTTGGCTTGAGGGGAGGCGTGGGACTTTCTTCAGCCATGAGTTATCTTGATGCATGCAAAAATAGTTAAGGGGCTGAAGGCATATGCTGGCGTATCATTGGCTGGTGGAGATTGCATTAGCTGATGTTGCGTGCGTGAAAGGGCGCCTTGCTTTGAACTTCAGCCGAATATGGAGGGGCTGCATGTGATTGTTGTTGAGCTTTGATTGGTTGGAGCAGCATGTGTGGAAAGGTGCCTCGGTGGGAGTCTTCAGCCGAATGTGAATGGGGTTTGCATGTGCAAGCTGAGTTGATTTGATGAGGTGGATGATGTCATGACTTGTTGACTTGACTTGAGCTTACTGATGTGGCAGTTGACCTTGACTTGAGGGTGGTTGTTGAGGATTAGGAGGTGCCTTGTGGTGCAAGTACAGGTGCATATGATCCTAAGCTAAACAACCTACTACAATCACTACAAAATAAAATAAAGATGCAAAAATAAACCTAGGCTACAACCTAACGACAACATAAAACATCCAAAGCAGAGAATTAAGTTGTCTTACAAAATTGTTCTACAAGCTAGTCTTGCAACAAACAAGACTAGGTAGAACTGAATGGTGAAATGTAAACAAGTTCAAATGCTGAAAGTAAACACAATATCAAAACATAATTAAATCATAGGAGATGCTCCTGCATCACAAACTTAACTTGTTACTTCTAGTTTGCGGTCCTACCAGATCTTGTTTGTTGGTGGGACAATTTTGAAAACTTGTTACTGAATGTTGTTAAGTTGTAGATTAGGACTTTAGCCTAGGATTTACTTTCAAGTTTTTTTTATTTTGTAGTGAATGTAGTAGGTGTCTAGCCTAGGGTTATAACACTTGTATTGGCACTACAAGGCACCTGAACCTCCCAACGGTTAAAGCATCCTCTCAGCAAAACAGCATGATCAAGTATTACAACTACATTTCTGCCGAATCAGATATCACCACTCAGATTCATCAAATGAAACCTCAAGATCAAGTTCAGAATTATCACAGCCCAGATCCAGCAGTTAATCAAAATAATTGTCCAAGCTCAAATCCCACGTCAGCAAGCTGCATGTAAACTCAAGTTTTCCAGCATGCGCAAGGTGCAGTTTCCCTGTCCACTGTCTTTACCGTGAGTCACCACCAATCAGCATCAGAAACTTGTCTCCAACACATACCAGATCTGCAGATCAGAAGCCCGTTGCTTGTATGAGGGAATACCAAAAGTCACAAGAAATGTAATCGTTGGGGGGCAAAAGGTTTTAAAGCCCATGTATTCTAAACACTGGCACTTAGTTGAAAACTTTAGAATGAAAATTGTTGCGTTAGCATTGAATTTGTTTTGAGGGAGTGCCGCTGGCCCCTTGGTGTTCTTGTAAGGGTGAGCCGCAGGCCCCTTGTTCCTGTTCCCTTTGAGGGTGACCTAAAGGCCCCTCCTTCTCTATTCTCATATCAATTTTCTAGCTGAACTACCAATCCATTCCTTGTTAGGGAATGCCGGGTGTAATTTAAAATTTTTGCAGTCCCAGGACGCAGCGGAAGAAGCATTACACCCGAAACACATTCCGGTCCCAAGGATCCATGCGAGG
>JANTFE010021199.1:0-13463 GCA_027562315.1 Costus pulverulentus
CATCAAATCTAGACATGAATACCTCAAGTCTAAGGATCAATGCAAACCTCTTGCATGTGAGATTGACTTGTTGACTAGACAAGTCAATCCTCATAGTGGATCACTCCAATGCACCTGTATGTCTACGTTACTGTGCCCCGTACCTAACCAGCCCATACACCAGTCTCACATGTACCAAAGCTGTCCCATATCTGCTAAGGTACCTTGACTGGGGATAGCTTGTGAGAATGGATCCAATCCAAACTCCTGGGACATTATCTATGCAATTCAATACATCAACGCAGGTAAAGCAATTTGCATAATAACGACCATGCCTTTATTGATTATATCAATTTCATTAATTCTATCAAAGTACATTCAAACAACGCCTAACCATGTCCATACATTGGTCTGCAGAGCATATACATTCAAACAAAGTACATTCAAACAATGCAACTAAATTATTTTTCCAAGTAGTAATCTGAGTCGACCCTGAAAGAGTGAAGCATGCACCATAAGTAAAATAACTCTGACTGGCATACCATACCATCGCTTTCCCTAGGGCCAAAAATAGTGTGGGCAAGAACGCGATGGACATATCGAATGGCCGGGTTACAAATGCTGGAAGCCCGGGCCACATGTGCAGAATATATGTGTTCATTTGTAATAGCACCCCAGAAACCCTGCTCGTTGTACTCCATTGGTGTCTTGCGCATGCAAGGCTCGGGGAAGCCATAAATGCTACACAACTGTGAGAGGGAAAGAGAGTGTTCAATGTTACCCAATCGGAAGGTGAGGCATCCGGGATCCTAGTCGAGGATAGTGTCAGCCTTCACGTCAATAGAATTAAAGAATTCAAGTGTGACGCCGATGTATGTTGAGTGTGCCATATGCATGAACTGAACTCCACGTCCTCCAGAAGTCCCAGCATACTCAATGTCCATATGTCAAGGTAGTGAGTGTTTATCACTTTGCGTTAGAGGAGTAGGTTGTATCACACAACCTGCTTCGTGTTCCGGAAGATGATGCCGAACTCATTCGACATTGGAGCAGAAGCTGGCGGCTGACAGGAAGAGGATGTATATTGGCAAGAAGGAGGAGGCATTGGTTGATGATCTTGATGTCGCGGCTGAGGAGCGCGCGAAGGAGGTGAAGGTGTGTACTCGCTATCATCGATCAATGAGTCGGAGACGGGCTATGAAGTGTAGCGCCGAGAGACCATTGCCTTGCGCTTTGGTGCCATGAAGATCAGGAGAAGTGGCATAGTACCCTTGGTGGAGTTGTAGAGAAGGAAGAGGCCGATCAGAAACAACAACAGGAGTTGGCGGCAAAAGAAGTGAGCAGCGGCAGAAAGACCTTGAAGTAGGTGAAATAATCAGAAATTTGCTACAAATCGGTGATCTTGAAGGCACAATCGTTCGGGGAAATCCAGCTCTGGGAGGGAGAAATCGTCCACTGGCATCAAAGAGAAGAAGAATCGCTTGAAGAAAGAGGATCTGGTCGAGAAGGGGCTAGCAGCACACAGGGTTGGGTAAAAACCCTACCCATCACTTTCCATAAATGCGGGAGGGTCATAGTCGAAAGCACGGGTGAACCCCATGGGTTCACCTACCCGTGAAGGTGTTTAAAAAATATCGGTGCCATCAGAAATACTGGTGAACCCCATGGCGTTCACCTACCCGTGAAATCTGCTAGACGCTTGCATTGTACTCAGAAATATAAGTGAACCCAGCTAGGTTCACCAGGTGGTGAAGCTTGTTGTAAGAAATGTGCTCTGCTTTGGTACAGAATACTTCACAGGTGAACCCTATGGGGTTCATGTGGCCGTGAAGTTCTCTGTAGGAAACTGAACATCCCAAAGCAATATTCATCATCCAGAATCGCCCAATTTACTCTGTTGCCGCGAAAATTTTTGTGAAAACCCAATTTTTTTAGACCACATTAGACTTCACGGGTTAAGCTCGTGGGGTTCACCTGACTGTGGAGTTATCTACACTGCTCAAAAGTTTCTCGCCGAATTCCCTATTCTCTAGATAGGTCCCTACAACACAAAAGGACTCACAATCAGCAAGAATTTGCAACCTATAACAGCAAAAAGCAAAGCAAAACAATACAACTACAGGGTTCACCTAATAGCAACGAAAAAGAATGCAGAAATAACTAAATAAGCGAAAGCTTGGGTTGCCTCCCAAGAATGCTAGTTTTAGGTCAATAGCTTTACCCAAAGAGTTTTCTAAGTCACCAAATCTGTGGGGTCAGAAAGGGTAAGGACAACCCCTTTCTCAACCCGCTCATCCTCAAAGTAATGCTTAAGCCGATGCCCATTTACAGTGAACCTTCCTGTGTGTTCTGTCCAAATAGTGATGGCGCCATAAGATTGCACTTGTTGTACTACAAAGGGACCGGACCACCTTGTTTGAAGCTTCTCTGGGAACAATCAAAGTCTGGAATTGAAAAGTAACACCTTGTCTCCAACATGAAATTCTTTCTTCAGTATGCGCTTGTCGTGCCAATGTTTAGTGCATGCCTTGTAGATCCTGGCATTTTCATTGCGTAGAGGCACATCTCCTCCAACTCATCAAGTTGCAACTTTTTCTTGTCACCGACACTCTTGAAATCATAGTTGATTTGCTTGACAACCCAAAATGCCCTATGCTCAAGTTCAATAAGTAAGTGACAAGATTTCCCATAAATGATTTGGAAAGGAGACATACCTAGGGGTGTCTTATATGCTGTTCTGTAGGCCTATAGAGCATCAGGTAATTTAAGTGCCCAATCCTTCCGTGATCTCGATATAGTCTTCTCAAGGATCTACTTGATTTCTCTATTAGAAACCTCTACCTAACTACTAGTCTGAGGATGATAGGGCATGGCAATCTTGTGCTTTAATCCATACTTTTTCAAGAGTGCTCCAAATCGCTGCTCGATGAAGTGAGAACCTCCATCACTTATCAAAATGTGTGGAACTCTATATCTCGGGAAAATTGTTCTCTTCAAAAGCTTCATAATAACCCTGGAGTCATTAGTAGCTTTTGCGGAGGCCTCAACCCACTTAGACATGTAGTCAACGGCAACAAGAATGTATCGTTTACCACATGAAGATGGGAAGGGTCCCATGAAATCAATCCCCCATACATCAAAAATCTCCACCTCCAATATATCGCTCAGTGGAAGTTCATTTCTCTTTGAGATATTTCTAGTTCTCTGGCAGCTGTCACATGTAAGAACAAAATGTCTAGCATCATGAACTATAGAGGGCAAAAATAAACCTGACTGTAGAACTTTGAAGGCTATTTTGGCCACCCCGGCATGTCCTCCATATGGTGAAGAATGACAATGGGTCAGCACATCATGGATATCTACCTCGGGAATGCATCGTCTATACAATCCATTGGCACATCGCCGATATAGATAAGGTTCATCCCAATTAATAAAATTTCACATCATGCAGGAACTTCATCTTTTTCTAAAAAGTAAGTTTAGGGGGAAGAATGTTAGAAACAATATAGTTCACAAAATCTGCATACCATGGCACTTTTTGTTCTAAGAGTGCATATAGATGTCCTTCAGGGAATGAATCATTGATTTCCAACTCCTCTCCAGGATTCTTTTTAGCATCACGTTATAGCCTGGAAAGATGGTCAGCCACAAGGTTCTCACTCCCCTTCTTGTCTCTAATCTCAACATCAAATTCTTGTAAAAGGAGAATCCATCGAATTAGTCTTGGCTTGGCATCCTTCTTGTTAACTAGATATTTGATAGCTACATGATCAGTAAAAACAATTATTTTCGAATTAACTAAATATGAACGAAACTTATCGAAAGCAAAAACAATTGCAAATAGCTCTTTTTCTGTGGTGGCATAATTCATCTGTGCATCATCAAGTGTTCTACTAGCATAATATATAGCATGCAGCTTTTTGTCCCTCCTTTGCCCCAAAACCACCCCCACGGCTTGGTCACTAGCATCACACATGAGTTCCAAAGGTAGAGACCAGTCTGGAGGTTGGATTACAGGCGCAGTAATCAAAGCTTCTTTGAGTTTCATGAAAGGATCTTCACAATCTCTGTCAAAACAAAAGATAAAATCTTTAGCAAGAAGATTAGTTAAGGGATGGGCTATTTGAGAAAAGTCTTTGATGAATCTTCTATAAAAACCAGCATGGCCCAAAAAACTTCAAATTCCCTTCACTATTGTAGGCGGCTTCAGATTTTCAATTACTTCAACCTTTGCTCTGCCCACCACGATTCCACGCTTAGAGACCAAGTATCCAAGAACTATAGCTTCTCGGACTATGAAATGGCACTTCTCCCAATTCAACACCAGGTTCACCTCTTCACATCTCTACAAAACTTTAGAAAGGTTTGACAAACAATGGTTGAAAGAAGAGCCATACACAGAGAAGTCTTCCATGAATATATCCATAAAGTTCTCATTATAATCTGCAGATATTGTCATCATCGCTCATTGGAATGTTGTAGGTGCGTTACAAAGTCCAAAGGACATTCTCCTATATGTTGGGAAACCCCGGGGACATTTTACAATTTTTCAGAGTCATATCAACACAAATACATTGCATAGCGGAATAATGTCCCCGAAACAGGCCAGTCCCAAAAACCCAGTGAAGATTGCATGCAAGAGAGTCGATACGATGAGATATAAAATACCTTAAAGCAAGACGAGGCCGATGTCAAGGTAGGCGCCCAAACGTGCGCCCTCTGCAGTCTCACACACACGGATGCCTCGAGTCCTCTTCTTCCACCCGGTGCTAGCCTCGGGAAGAAGATCCAAGCCTTGTTCTTTACTTTCTTCAAGCCTTGCGCCACCTCCAAGGTTGATGCGCCAAGGTGGAGAGAAAGGGAGATGGTGCCGCCAAGTCTTGCTCTAATTCTTGCACCAAGAGGATGGGATGGAGAAGACTTGCGGCTAGGAAGGAGAAGCCACCAACTTCAAGTCTCCTTGCGCCTAGAAGAGATGAAGAACAAGATGACTTGCGGCCTAGTTGAGGAAGAGAAGCGCCAATGCCTTATTGCAATCGCCCTTCATGTTGCTCACGCCAAAATCCACTTTTGCTCTCACATATACCCATGTATATATAGAGAGGCAAGAGGGGGCAGAAATAATAGGGTGTGGGCGCAATTCTCAAAGGAGGAGGCGGCTAGGGTAAAGGGGAGGGAGTAATTAGGGTTTGAGGTAAGGAAAGTCTCCAAGACTTTTCCATAAACCTCTCCCTAATTTCCTATATGCGCCTATGACCTTCCATAGAAGTTCATCAAGCCATATCAGCCCCAAGACTTGCCTTAGAGGCAAGCATACCATGCAAGGTAGAGGGGCAAGGCACCTAAAGCTTCCAAATGAAGCAAATTACGCCACTTCCCCCCATTATGCCCTTAGGCGCCTAGGGGAGAAGTTTTGTCTCCATTATACCTTTTAGCCTTTTCTCTCTTCATGACAACTTGTTATTGGGCCTCATTGGGTAATGAGCTAGCCCAAACTTCATTACATAGGTTGATTAAGCCATTGAATCCAATCCAATGCAACCCTAATCCAAATGTGACCAATCTTGGTCAATTTCGGGTTAACCTGCCAAAAATGAAGTTTGGCTCCAATAACTCTCTTCCTTCTGTTCAGGCCCATTGGCGCTAATGAAATCTCCCAATTAGATCCGAGTGATCCAATAACTCTATCATAAGGCTTCCCGATCAATACGAGAACTCGAGTATCAAGGTGTGCGACCCTGTAGGTTCCTCTGACGCTAGCAGTACTGACGAAAGGTCATCACAAGCAGCGAGTGGCACCTGGCAGTGCATCGCTACTACCCAGGTCATTGGAATGAACATCAACATCGACATCCCCATCATCGCGACTAGGTACAGATGCATTACAGTCTCTTTGCTGAACTGATGTCCGATTGGACAAGTGTGTCACCACTTGTTTCACCCAATCACATGGCTATGACTCAATCAGATTCTCACCTGGGTATAGCCATACACATTCAGTCATAGTACCAAAGTGGAGCTCCATGGATATCAGGCTTCCCTTAGGAAGGAGCAAATCCTTTTTCTGTCCATTAACCTCCTTATATGGGTCGTGGCATGCTCAATGACAACCGTTACTATCTCCCAACTACGGCGAGGAATTAGGTTGTATCAAAGCATGTCCCTAACCATATAGAATGGCCAATGATCTCAAGTCAAGGGATCAATGCATCTCCTATTACTTGTGAGGATAACTCATGACACCAAGTCATTGCCTCACAGCGGGTCAGTCCAGTATATCTACCACTGATATACCCATATGTCTGCGTTAGCACCCTGTGCCTAACCAGCCCATGTACTAGTCTCACAAGTACCAGAGCTGTCCCATATCCACTCAGGTACATCGACTGGGGACAATCATTTGAGCATAGATCCAATCTATCTCTAGGGACATTATCATGTAAGTAAATAATCGCAGATGTAAACAAACATAGATAATGATAATGTCAAAAAGATATATAAATATCAAAGTCAAGTAGTACAATAATGGACCAGTATTAGGTCCTAGGGCATAAACACCAACAATGTCCCACTTGCACTAAGACCTAGAGGTTGAGGAATCTCAACCCTATATCTCTAGCGTGACCATCATGCTTCTGCTGCGCCAAAGCTTTGGTCAATGGGTCTGCCAGATTGTTCTCTTTGTCAACTTTGCTAATCTTGACATCACCTCTGTCAATGATCTCTTTGATCAGGTGAAATCTCTTAAGTATGTGTTTGGACCTTTGATGAGACCGTGGTTCCTTGGCTTGTGCAATTGCTCCATTGTTGTCACAGTAGAGTTCAATGGGATTCATTGCACTTGGAACCACCTGAAGTTCAGAAATAAACTTCCTGATCCAAATGGCTTCTTTGGCTACCTCAGAAGCAGCCACATACTCAGTCTCGGTTGTAGAATCAGCTATGGTGGATTGCTTGAAGCTCTTCCAGCATACAGTGCCTTTATTCAACTTGAACACATAGCCGGCCTGCGATCTGAAGTCATTAGGGTCAGACTGGAACGACACATCAGTGTAGCCCTACATACTGAGCTCTTCCTATCCCCCATAGACCAATAACAGATCCTTAGTTCTTCTTAGATACTTAAAGATGTTCTTTACAGCCACCCAATGCTGTAAACTTGGATTGGATTGGTATCGGCTGGTTATGCTCACAGCATAATCCACGTCTGGTCTAGTACACAACATTGCATATATGATCGATCCCACTGCCGAAGCATAGGGCACTCGACTCATGTCATCCCTCTGAGCCTGTGTGGTGGGACACTGGTTCTTTGAGAGAGTAAGACCATGTCTCACTGGAAGGTATCCCTTCTTGGATTGCTCCAAGTTGAACCTCTCCTAGACCTTATCAATGTAGGTACTCTGACTAAGGGCTAGGAGCCTCTTGAATCTATCCCGGTAGATCCACACACCTAGGATGTAGGGGGCCTCCCCTAAGTCCTTCATCTCGAAACACCTCCCTAACCATGTCTTCACTGACTGAAGACTAAGGATGTCATTTCCGATGAGTAGTATGTCATCGACATACAAGATCAGAAAAGTCACCAAACTCCCACTGAATTTTCTGTATACACAGGCGTCATCTTCGCTTTTGATAAAGCCATAATCTCTCATGGCTTTATCAAACCAAAGATTCCAACTTCGAGATGCTTGCTTTAATCCATAGATGGATTTCTTTAGCCTGCAGACCTTACTGGTATCTGCAGGATGGATGAAGCCATCAGGTTGTGTCATATACACATCCTCGGTCAGCTTCCCGTTAAGGAACGTTGACTTCACATCCATTTGCCATATCTCATAGTCATGATATGTAGCTATAGTAAGTAGAATCCGAATGGATTTGATCATGGCAACTAGCGAAAAGGTTTCATCATAGTCCACCCCATGGACTTGTTTGAATCCTTTAGCCACTAGTCTACCTTTATAGGTAACTATGTTGCCATCCATGTCTGTTTTCCTCTTGAAGACCCATTTACACCCTATGGGTTTTACACCATCAGGTAGCTCAACCAAATCCCAGACTTGATTAGCTGACATGGAATCCATCTCGGACCGCATGGCCTTAAGCCATCTCTCGGAGTTCGGTCCATTGACTGCCTCATCATAAGTCCTGGGTTTATCCTCAATGATGAAGATCCCGTCATGTTGGGTTGGCTACGACGCATACCTCTAAGGTGCACAACGAATCCTCCCAGACCTATGTGGGGCCTGTGTCTGAGCCTCAGGTTGCCTAGGAACCGGTGCAGGTGGCTCAGGTTCCATCTCTATGTCTTGTGGTTGCACTTGGACCTCGTCCAAGTCAAACTTGCTCCCACTGACTTCTTTCATGAGAAATTCTTTCTCTAGAAAGACAGCACCCCAAGCAACAAAGACCTTGTTCTCGGTTGTGACATAGAAGTAGTATCCTTTAGTTTCCTTAGGATAAACCACAAACACGTACTTATCAGATCTAGGTTCTAGCTTGCTAGAATCCTGACATTTGATATAAGCCTCACATCCCCAGATCTTGATAAAAGTGAAATTAGGGCGTCTCCCACTCCATATCTCGTATGGAATCTTTGAGACACTCTTAGATGGAACATTATTCAGTATGAGAGAAGCTATCTCGAGTGCATGCCCCCAGAATGAGGGAGGTAGAGTTGTATGACTCATCATAGACCGAACCATGCCCAACAAAGTTTGATTTCTCCTTTCATACACACCATTCCATTGAGGTATTCTAGGAGGAGTGAGTTGGGATAGGATCCCACACTCTCTCAGATAGTCAAAGAACTCACCACTCAGGTACTCTCCACCACGATCTAATCGAAGAGCCTTAGTGGATCTACCAAGCTAGTTCTCTACTTCATGTTTGAACTCCTTAAATTTCTCAAAGGATTCAGACTTATGTCTTATCAAGTTGACATAACCATATCTACTGAAGTCATCAGTAAATGTGATAAAGTAGTTGTATTCTCCTCTGGCTTGTTTATTGAATGGCCCACATACATCACTATGTATGAGATCCAAAAAACATCTTGCCCTCTCACCAATCTTGGTGAAGGGCGCCTTTGTCATCTTCCCTAATAAACAAGGTTCACAAGTATCAAATTCCTCCAAGGAACTGAATCTAACAACCCATTTGCATGGAGTTGTTGGATGTGATTCTTGTTTATATGCGCTAATCGATTATGCCATAGGAAGGCACCAACTGAACCACTCAGTTTGGTCCTTTTATTATTTATGTTACAAACTAAACCACTCAGTTTGGTCCAACACATATAGACCATTCCACAAAGTACCCTTCCCATAGAACATATTTGCACATGAAAAAGAATAAGAGTTCTTATTTATTTCAAACTAAAATCCCTTCTTTGCCAAGCAAGGAATGGATACAATGTTCTTAGTAAGCAAAGGTACATAATAGCAATTATCTAACTCTAATTGAAGTCCAAAAGGCAGGGAGAGAGTCAAAGCTCCTGCAGCAACAATAGCAACTTGTGCCCCGTTTCCAACTCGTAGGTCAATCTCTTCAGCCTGCACCGATCTACTTTTCTTGAGCCCCTGCATATTTGTACAAATATGAGCTCCACATGCGGTATCCAATACCCATGAGATAGAAGTAGAAAGGTTGACTTCTGTAACATAAATACCTAAGCTAGAAGCTAAGGCCAAGCCTTTCCTCTCCTCATTCTGAAGTTGCTTGTAGTCCCTCCTCCAGTGGCCCTGCTCGCCATAGTGGAAGCACCTCTGTTCCTTTGACTTCTTCGCATTTTTCTTCAGTGCCTTGGTAGGACCTCTGGCATTGCCCTTAGCATGTGCCTTACCCTTCTTCTTTATCTTCTTGGTCATAGGGACCAAAAGAACAGAATTGGGTTTGGTCTTACCCATCTCACGCTCGGCTGTTTGGAGCATATTCAGCAGTTCCTCCCTTGTGCAATCAATCCGGTTCATGTTAAAATTTATGATAAACAGACTGAAGCTAGGGGGCAGGGACTGTAGAATAAGATCCACAACTAGCTCGTTGTCTGTGGTATGTCCCAGTCTCCTGAGATGATCCACATTCCCAATCAGCTTGAGAACGTGGGGTCTCACTGGTGCACCTGCAGACAACTTGCACCAAAAAACTACTTTGGCAGTGTCACATCTCTCAGTTCTAGCCTAAGCCTCGAACATCTGTTTCAGATGAGTGATCATTTGAAAAGCGTTCTGCTCCTCATATTGCACCTGAAGTTCAGGTGTCATAGTGGCTAGCATGAGTCATGCAACCTCCAAAGAGTCATCCTGATGCTTTCTAAAAGCATCCCTGTCTGCCGTTCGGGCATTAGGCGGAGGATCCGCAGGAAGAGACTGTTCAAGGACATACAGCTTCTTCTTGAGCTTAAGGGCTATCCTCAAGTTCCGATGTCAGTCCATAAAGTTGGTTCCAACCAACTTATCCTTATCTAAAAGGGATCGCAGTGTCAATCCGCCAGTGTTCGTAGCCATTGTTCTACAACAACTAAGAAACAACATATTAGTACTAATTCGAATCATTTAAACTGAACTTATTTTAAATGATTATGGCTCCCACTGTTTTGATCGAATTGATAACCCACAAAGTCAATCGGGAAATTTAAGATTTCCTAGTGAGATGGGATCGTTATTCTACATGAGGCTTCACGTCCCATGAGGGTGGGATGAGATGCATAAAGTGACCCATGCTTCTTAAGGTGGGCGCGTCGGCTGGTTGCTCCAAGCAACTCCCCTTGTTGAGATAGCCTAGGCATTTCATGTCCAGTGAGGGCTGGATACAGCATGAACCCCTTACCTCTCAACGATGCCTCTAGAGTTTCATCATGTGCCCAACACATTTGAAAATCTAGTCAAGTCCATTCCTAAGCGTTATGCCCAGGGCCAACGGGTTTCCTTGCGAAGGCACGCCCAAATTAAAACTAGACTGGTGATGAAGCGTCTAATAGGAAGGAGGGTCCTTAGAGCCGTGCTCTAGTGTTTTACACAATGCTTGTAGACAACGGGAGAGGGTCATGAGGCGAGGGAAGAGAAACGCGTCGGAAAATGCAGGGAAACCGATAGAAAGCACAGTGAATCTGCGACGAACTCGATCAAGGCAACACAAATGCAAAGGAAGAACAACGACACCCAACTATTTAACGCAACACACTAACCTCATAGAATTTTTAAGCATTCCTTGCAGCTCACTTAGCACGTTTTAAGCTCAGCCACGCCGGGGAGAACAGCAAGTACGCAGGGGTTCAGCACGCCTGCCTATACGGCTGAAACAAACCAAAGACATAAGAGATCCAACCATGCTCTGATGTGCGAACAGACATGGCTGAAGTAGACAGGTGAAAACCGCAGCGAAGAAACGTACAAGAGAGTGGCAAACAGGCGAACCTGACACACCGGAAGTGTGGGATTTACTTCAAACCGGAAGAGGGAACAACTTGGAATCGAAGAGACACCTTCGACCTGAACAATAGTGAAGGCGAGGCTCCGGCTCGTCTTCACAAATGCTGGTGACTCTAAGCTCACTAGGAGATCTCTAAGCACCAAAGAGAACTCAATAACACTCTAGCCCAACCTCCTCTTTTGTAGAGTAGAGGGGTGGGAACAAACAAAATACATAAGAGACAACCTACTCTAACAAACCAACCACTCTTGCAGGCCACTATAGTGGTCAATCTGCAACTACAAGACAAGGAATAACTACTTAATATACTTCGAAGCTGATCGCATGATCCTGCGCCTTTGTACGGGGACGGTTTAGACGCACTCGGAGCATATGGCAACAAAACAGCAGAACTTGGACATCGTGGGCTGAGTTACCACCGTGGCAGCTCAATCTTGGAATGAATTACGGATGAGATTGAGCGGCCCATTTGGGGATGGGTCCTCAGGCGTTGGGCTGTAGTGTCCTTGGGTTGAGCCGCATCGGTTTGGGTGGAAAGGGGGCTAACGACGCCCATGAAACGATCCGAAGGCTTGCTTTGGCGTTGGGATCACCGGATTATCACCTTCCTGGGCTCCTTTGGATCATCATTAGGTGGAGCAACAAAGTAGGGAGGGTAGTGCACGTCGAAATGGGGTCGTCGAGGCCCGATCTCATCTTCAGGGCCGATCACGGCCTACCCGTGTCGGTGGTCACGGGCATGTTCGGATGCTCCAGATTCCGTCGCGGAGATCACGGTCAGGGGCACGGGCGTGTCGCGGGCTGTGTTCGCGTTCGCGTCGCTACTGGACCGTTTCATGCCCGTTCTGGTCGTCACGGCCTGGCCGTGTCGGGGTGGACAGTCGGGGCCGTAGTCTTCTTTACGGGCCGTAATGTTGGGCACGAAATCCAGAGAAAGTTCCGTCACGGCCGTGCTCTCCATCACGGCCTGGCCGTGTCCGGGTTGGTTAGGTGCAGCGTCAAACACGGTCGTGGGAGCGGGCGTGCAGAGGGGCTATGTGCTTGATGACACCAAAATATATAGCATATTTTGTATCATTTTTAGATATCTTTTCATGCTAGATTGAAGATCTTTTACTTGTTTTCATACTAAATTTATCGATTATTGCAAAGTCTACTTCTATTTTGGTTTTTCATGGTTTTCAAGTAAAAAGGCACTATTTTTAGGCGTTTTCAGGCAAAATCAAATACATAGAAGGATTACCATCATCAAGAGGAGATCATCCAAGAAATTTCACGCAAAATGGAGCAAGGTAGCAAAATACGGCAGTGCCGTAATCCATTTTACGGTACCGTAATTCCAGACGGTATCATAAAATCCGAGCCCTGCCGTATTTTGAGAAGTTTCTGAACAGAAAGATTTTTGGATTTTACGGCACCTGCTGTAAGCCATATTACGATACCGTATTTCGGAGAGCTTTAGAATAGAAACTTCACCCGATTTTACGGCACTACCGTAAGAAACTACACAGGCCGTAATTTCCAAATGTTCACGAATAGAGAGTTCAGCTGATTTTACGGCACTACCGTAAACCAGATTATGGTGCCGTAATTCCCCAACAACATCAGAACAAAAGACTCGAGTGATTTTATGGCAGTGTCGTAAGACATTACACTACCGTAATTTTGGTTTTGAACACGATGCCCAGGTCAACTTCTAGGCCCGATTCTTGCGGAGAAGATTATGAGTGATCCAGAGCCCTAAATCGGATGCCGTAAGAAGCAGAGAAGGAGCTTTTCACGAGAGGATTACGGAGAGACAAAAAGCCCCAATTTACGTACACAATCGAGGGAGAAATCACGATCCACGCCGCCGCCTAGGGTTTGGCCGCCGCGCTCGATCCAGACATTCTCCGGCCGTGATTTTCATACTGAAGCTTCATCTGAAGGAGGAAAGAACGAGCCAGAAGTTTCAGACCGAAAGGAGATCGATTGGAAGAGAAATCGAAGAAAAAGAAGTCGCCGGCACTGTTCATCGACGGTTCTTGCAAAATTACGGCTGTGAAATACTT
>JANTFE010002132.1:9159-28734 GCA_027562315.1 Costus pulverulentus
GTAAGTATCAAAATTGAAACTCCCTTCATTACTCACATGCGTTCACCTTAAGTGAACCAACTGAAACCTCCCTCTTAAATTGAACCATGCGTTCACACTAAGTGAACCAGTTCAATGTCATTTGGTTCAAGGACCAAATCAAACAAGCCCTGTTATTGATCTAATGGAACCAAATGGTTCAGGATCTAACCACACATCTTATTGAACCTCTTGATCTTTATGATCAAGAATCAATTCTCCCGATCAAAGCTTATCGATCATATGTCCTAATCAATCAAACATGATCAGACTAGATCTCACTTCCAATCTAAGTTTAAATTGTTTTAAACTGAACTAGAATAATTCCAGTCCACACGATCTGACATAAGTAAGCCATATCATCAAATTGTGCGACCCTGAGGGTTTCCTTCATTGTCGGTAACGATAACTTACGTTATCACGATCAGAGAGGGGTATCTAGCAATACATTACTGTCTCCCGATATGAAGGAAAGAGTCTTCCAAGACTACTCCCAAATCACAGCACAAGTGTGAATCCAACTCACTCAGTATACATGTTCCCTTTGCCACTGGATGTTCTCGTTGGATAAGCATGTCAATCCTGTAATTCGAACATGATGAGAATGGTTAGATCAGATGATCATAGTCATCTGGGTATGGCCATACACTTTCACAACCATCTCATCCAGGGGGCCCCTTTAGAACATCACACTCCAATTAGGAGAGGCAATCCTATATCTATCACTAGTATCCTAACATGACTCATGCTCATTATCCAAGATAATCCTTAACCATTATCTTTCAAATGATATTGAACTATCTCAAGACAATGTCAATCATCACTTAGAAACACAAGTGATCTCAAGTCAGAGGGAATATACTACTTGCTTGTTTACAAGGATTATTCACATTGTGACAAACAATTGAATATCCTAAGTAGGGTCAGTCCAGTACATCCAATGCACCTATGTGTCTAAATCTTATTCCATACTTGAAGCATCCTATAAGATTAGAACACATATTAGTCTCTATCATATCAAGGTTGTCTCATGTTCACCAAGATATCTCGACTAAGGACAATACTGCATGTCAGCCAGGCTGAACACTATTGAGACATCATTCAGAAGTATACATAATAGCAGCAGATAATGTAACAACCTGAATAACAACAATTGCCTTTATAAAACATAGTTTATACATGATACTGATAATAACCCAAGGCCTCAAAGATTAGCCTTAAGGGCATACCCCAACATTATAGACTTGTTTGAATCTAGGTGGACTAACTAGTGGTTGTTCTAAACTTCTAAGCACGAACAAACTTGAAAGCAGCGTTAAGAGGTTCAAATTCTAAAGGATCGGGATTTCATGGGTTCACCACACTAACGAACATGAGTAGTGTAAAAATTAACTAATTCCACATAATTTATCTATCATAAAAGGAACTTTTCCTATGGTACATTCTTGTCACAGTTAGATTAACTCCCTACTCTTGTCACAGTTAACCTAACTAAACCCATTAAGTTCTATGAAAAGCTGGTAAATTCTTTAGTCGAATCCATCCTACTCTCGTGATTGGATTCGCCTCTCAGTCCTTCTCGCAATGTCTAAGACGTAAAATTACTTAGCTAAGGTAAATTATGGGATACATGCAATTTCAATCAAATCATGATAATAAATTCATATAGAAGAGGGTAAACATGAAAGTCAGTGGGCAACACCCAATAATCCTGAATAAGTGTCTACTCGCTCATATTGTTAGGGAAATACATGATGTTTATGATGAACAAGTGAAAACTCATAAAAATCGTTAAGAAATCACAAAAAGAACAGTAAAACAACCTTCTTCTCGATCTGGAGGTGAGGAAGAGCCGATCAATTGTCACTTTTGCGTGGAAGAGCCGATCAATTGTCTCTTCCATCTCATCAGGCACATTGGCGCAGATGAAATCTCCCAAATAGATCCAAGCTATCCAATAACTCGATCATAAGGTTTCCCGATTAATACGAGAACACGAGTGTGATGCTACAATTTAAAATATGTAAATTTCTTCACAAAAACATGATGCTATAGTGATTTTGAAATCAGCTGTAAAAACTGCATGTGAAAATCGCCAAAAAAAAATTTGACCTAACGGCTCCAAATCGATGTCAAACTGCTATAATCTAAGTACAGCTGATGAATCACAAGTCTGAGTCAAAGAAACTCATGTATCTATGCAGAAATCGGGCTCGAATCGGGCGAAAAACGTGTTCTGGCGGCTCGACGGACGGACGGCTATTCCTCGCGAAATCCGATGGAAATTCAATGGATGATGGCTGGAAATCACTCGCTGGAAGTAGAGGAAGGTAGGGGGAAGGGTTTCGTCGCCACTCGTGAGAGGAATCGTCGAAAATCTGCGAATTACGAGCGTGGACATAAACCCTAAATCGCTAGTTAAGTTTAAACCGTAAGAACTTATGGTCCGTAATGTCATGACGGCTTCGGCTGTAAACTCGCTTTAGCGTACAGTGTCCTGTAAAACTCAGTCATGTTCACAATCACGGCTGCGCGATAATTACGGCTTCACCCGTAAAGTTCGCGTTTTGACTTAGCTTTTCGTCAAAAAAATCCCCAAAATTTTCTAAAAACTTTTTGCACATAAAAGATCGACTTTAGAAGAGTTTTCATATATAAAAGTTCATCAGATGACACCAACAAAGTACGAAATATAAAATAAGAGATAAACCCTATGAACTATAATGAAAAGAAATCCACTCTTAAAAGAAAAACAAACTAAAGTTAATGAAAATTCAAAGCCTCTGGGTTGCCTCCCAGGTAGCGCTATTTTACGGTCTTTAGCTCGACCAAGGCAATGCTCATGACGCTTCTGGTGGATATGAGGCGTAGTGAATAATAGACAATTGTTGTTCCTCACACCTTTCTAGATCATTATATATATTTGACTTTAAAGCTCGAGGTAATGCCCATGTTCTGGCTTCTTTCAACACGTCCCTTTTATGCTTTTCCCAATTTTTAGAGAGACGTATGTCCACTTCAAAAATGTTTGCTAAATCAGATTTGTTCTCCTTCACTCCGAGCAATTGATCGGAACCTACAAAATTAATCCCTTTAGCTTCTGATGAAAAATCAAATATCAACTTACTATCATTTAAATTCAATGTAAGGTTCTCATGCAACATGTCAATTATAACTCCCGTGCTTGCTAAAAATGGTCTTCCTAGGATGACAGGGAACTTAACATTTTCCTTCATGTTAACATCCATAAACTCAGTAACGATAGAAAATTTATCAATTTTAACTGTTACATTCTCTAATACTCCAATTGGTTGCTGATCAAAACCATTAATAAATTGAATATAAGTCTCAGTAAGTTTAAGTTCTCCACTACCTACCTCCTCAATCAAGTATGCAGGTATCAAGCTAATACTAGCTCCTATATAGCACAGAGCATTTTCAATAGTAAACTTACCAACTTGGCATGGAATTGAAATATCTCCAGGATCCTTTGCCTTTGTTATTTCAGTGTTCTTGCTTACCTGGTCTTTCTTTGTCTCAGACTTACCACCATCGGGTTTTCTCTGATCTGTTCTACATAACCTCTGGGGAAAAGGAATTAGAGGGACATATGTAGGCAGACCTACATATTTCTCTTTCTCCCCTTTCCCCTCACAGTCTTCAAGGTCAAGAACAATACTTGCAGATTTATCAATAAATTCCTCGATAGGCTCTCCAGGTGTCTGATTGTATTCGGCACTCATTATAGTGACCGCGTTGATGTGCTCCCTGGGATTCTTCTCAGGCTATCCTGGTAGTCTATCTGTAGGCCTGCTAGCAGTACTAGCTTGCTGTGCAATTTGATTTTCCAACATCTTATTGTGGGTAGCCAGAGCTTCCACTCAAGATGTCAACTGCTTGATCTGGTCAGCAAGGTCTTCGGTACTCTTCTGCTGTTTCATAACAACTTCCAGCATAGACTCGAAGTTCGACTTCGGAGGCTGCCCATATTGTCTTGGTTGGAAGCCAGGGGGTGGCCTGTTATTTTGCTGAGAATATTGAGGAGGAACATGCCCTTGATTATTCTTGTAGGATAGGTTGGGGTGGTTCCTCCATCTTGGATTGTAAGTTGAGGAATATGGGTCATTCACAGGTCTCTGATTGAAATTCCCCACAGCATTGGCTTGTTCCTGATTTGATTCTTCCTGTGATGAAGCTATGATTTGATATTCAGATGAATTGTATCCTGTTACACCACACACCTCACAGAAAACTACATTAACGACAACTGAGGGAAAAGAAAAAGAATCCAGCTTCTGAGCCAAAGAGTCTACCTTAGTCGCTAGTGAGGTAAAGGAATCATTATGGTACTTACCAAACCCTGTGGGAGTAATGTTCCGCTCACTTGACCAGTGGTTATAGTTCATGGCCATATCCTCAAGTAGAGCAGTTGTGTATTCCACACTCTTGCTCATGATCATTCCTCCAGCCGCAGCGTCCACCATCAATCTAGTGTTGTAATCCAATCCATTGTAAAAGATGTGGATTAAAACCCATTCCTGAAGTCCATAGTGTGGGCACATGCGTTGGAGCTCCTTGAAGCGTTCCCAAGCTTCATAGAGCGACTATACCTCTTGCTGTGCAAAACTCGTAATCCTATTGCGCAGTTGAACATTCTTGCTTGGTGGGAAATATTTGTTCAGAAATGCTTTTGATAGCTCTTCCCAAGTGGTAATAGATCTTGCCGGCATCGAATATAACCAAGCTCTGGCGTGGTCCCTGAGAGATAATGGAAATAATATTAGTCTTATCGCATCAGAAGAAACTCTGTTAACCTTGACAGTATCACCGTATTCAAGAAAAATAGCCAAATGAATATTAGGGTCCTGATTTGGGGAACCCCCAAATTGATTATGCTAGACCATCGTCATCAGCGCTGGTTTCAGTTCGAAATTGCTCGTCTCTATATTAGGTCGAACAATGCTTGAATTAAACCCTTGTATGTTTGTTGTTGCGAAGTCCCTCAAAGATTGATTGTTCGCCACGATCACTCCTTCTTCAGAGGTCTTCTTGTTCTCAAACTGCAATCTCCTTCGAAGGCAAAACGTACGCTCAATTTCTAGGTCTTATGGGAACAAAGCACCTGCATGAGAACTTCTTGGCATACAACGTATAAGTTAACTGTGAAAAGAAAAAGGAACAGTAAAAACTAGTAGTAAAGCAAAAGAAAATGCCTAATCTCCAAACTTATCTATTAGTCAATATTAACTAGCCGTAATCCCCGGCAATGGCGCCAAAAACTTGATAGGTATCCGCAAGTGCACGGATTTATCGAAGTAATAAAAAGATTATCGTTCCCAACGAGGATTACGTAGTTAAGTACTGACTTATTGACTTGTTTGAATCTAGGCGGACTAACTAGTGGTTTTTCTAAACTTCTAAGCACGAACAAACTAGAAAGCAATGTTAAGAGGTTCAAATTCTAAAGGATCGGGATTTCATGGGTTCACCACACTGACAATCATGAGTCGTGTAAAAATTAACTAATTCCACAGAATTTATCTATCATAAAAGGAACTTTTCCTATGGTACATATTATCTCTTCTCGGTGCATAATACGGTATTTAGTTAGATTAACTCCCTACTCTCGCCACAGTTAACCTAACTAAACCCATTAAGTTATATGAAAAGCTGGTAAATCCTTTAGATGAATCCAACCTACTCTCGTGATTGGATTCGCCTCTCGGTCCTTCTCGCAACGTCTAAGATGTAAAATTACTTGGCTAAGGTAAATTACAGGATACATGCAATTTCAATCAAATCGTGATAATAAATTCATAGAAAAGAGGGTAAACATAGATCGATTCATGAAAGTCAGTGGGCAACACCCAATAATCCTGAATAAGTGTCTACTCGCTCATATTGTTAGGGAAATACATGATGTTTATGATGAACAAGTGAAAACTCATAAAAATCATCGAGAAATCACAAAAAGAACAGTAAAACCTCCTTCTCCTCGATCTGGAGATGAGGAAGAGCCAATCAATTGTCACTTTTGCATGGAATCTCGCCGGAATATGCCCTTGGAATCGTGTTTTCGCCCTTCTCACCGCCGTCGTCTGTGTTCATCTGAAAAACTCTCCTTTGCCCTTGAAAAATCCTTCCTTTTATATCTAGACCGATTTATAACCCCTCAAGGAATAGCTCTGCGAAGTTTGGTTCAATTCCGGTTCGAATTGGTGGAGAAACGCGTGAAAAACTCGTCGGGCGAATGTTTTTACGGCTCGTGATGCGTTTACGGCTGAGGCCGTAAATGTTTCTGTGTGTACATGCTTTCGATCACAGAAAGTTTTACGAACCGTGATAGATTCACGGCTTCACCCGTGAAAGTTTATATTCATTCTGACACTTAGACGATTTTCAACTTCCGCTCGTCCTCGAAATCACGGTTGAATCCATAATTACGACCAAGGTCATAATTGTCTCATTCTTCACCGTTTTCACACCAAATTTGATGTGTAGGCTTGTGATCTCCTCGGGAACTATGCTTTGGCTTCAAAACTCTCGAAATCCTTCATTTCTACATCATTTTACCTACATTTTTATAAAAACTAAGAAAAGTGAATATTCCGTGCAAAGTAAAGTAAAAACACTAAAAATAGCATGAAATCATGCAATTAAGCCTCAAATATGATCTAAAACATAGGCAAAAACATGATGTAAATGCAACGCATCAGCCTTCTATCCAAGGAAAAAAGGGGGAGTTACCAAAAGCTTCCTAATGAAGCATTAGGCGTCTACTTATCCCTATTAAGCCCCTAGGCATTAATGGGATAAGTTTCCTCCCAATCATACCCTTATGCCATATTCTCTCTTCATGACAACTTCTTATTGGGCCTCATTGGGTAATGAGGTAGCCAAAACTTCATTGCACAAGTTTATTAAGACATTGGATCCAATCCAATGCAACCCTAACTCAAATGTGACCAAACATGGTCAATTTCAGGTCAACTTGCCAAAAATGAAGTTTGGCTCCAATAAGTCTCTTCCATCTCATCTGGCCCTTTGGCGCAGATGAAATCTCCTAAATAGATCCGAGCTATCCAATAACTCGATCATAAGACTTCCCGATTAATACGAGAACTCGAGTATCAAGGTGTGCGACCCTGTAGGTTCCTCTGACGTTGGCAGTGATGACCTAAGGTCATCACTAGCGGTTAGTGGCACTTAGCAGTGCATCGCTGCTACCCAAGTCATCATACCGGATATCGACATTAACATCCCCATCATCGCAACTAGGTAAAAATGCATTATAGTTTCTTTGCCAAACTGATATCCGATTTGACAAGTATGTCACCACTTGTTTTAACCCAATCTCATGGTCATGACTAAATCAAGTACTCACCTGGGTATGGCCATACACTTTCAGTCATAGAACCATATGGGGGCCCCATAGATATCAAGCTTCCCTCAGAAAGGGGCAAATCCTCTGTCTGTACATTGCCCTTCTCATGTGGGTCATGGCATACTCAATGACAACCGTCATAACCTCTCAACTATGGTGAGGTGTTAGGTTGTATCAAAGCATGTCCCTAACCATATATAATAGTCAATGACCTCAAGTCAAAGGATCAATGCATCTCCTGTCATTTGTGAGGATAACTCATGACACCAAGCCAGTGCCTCACAGCGGGTCTGATGTAGGACGGAAGCGTGTAACAATTCTACTGATTAAAACTAACTTTTATGATTTTTTTATTTTTCAGGAAAAATCAAAATTTAGAATGCAGTCAAGAAACATCAATCAGATTTCAATGCTACAGAAAATATCATTTAAGAAAAGTAAGTATATGTTGCAGGAGAATTCAGTAATCGAAAATTTGAACCAATGAAACCAAGTTCTAGAATAGCACTAGTTATTTTCAATGACATAAAAAAATTGATGGTGAAGAGTTGTCAACAATTTATAACGTTTGCAACAATTTAGCTAGTCAGATTATTCAATAAAAAGAAGTGTAGAATCTTATCAGTCTTGACATTTTGCTATGCTTCCCAAGTTGATCTGTTGATCCTTCAATGGAACCAACTATTCTGAGAGATAGAACTAAATTAGTTCTTTCTGGTCGTGCCAAAAATGAAATTTATAGGGTAGCCAGTCATGCTAGATCCCTGCACAAAGAAGACTAATCAGATTGCTGGAATAGAGAGTAATAGAATTTTCAGAGCAGATTTAATCAGATATCAAAAGTTGATGTGTCACGCAGGTTGATCCATTCAATTTGCATTTGTCCCAACTGATCTGCACGATGGAGGAAGATCTGGTCTTGCTATTAGCCTCAAGGATCAGAGCTAAAGGCTTGTCCAAGCGTATTAAAACCCTGCGACAATAAGCTTCGTCAGATATGTTTTATGAGCAAACAGAAGATAAGCAGTAGAAACAGAGTTATGGAACTAGGTAAGCGCGGCTGACGCCGATCAACGACGGCGGGGCATGGAATGCTCGAGGCTGGCGATGGGGTCAAAGGAAGGATAAGGAGGCGTTGGCGTCATCAGTGCACCGAAGGATGGTGTTCGAGCGAAACGAGGACGGTGGTAGAAACACTAGCGGAGGCGGAGAAGTGGGTGTTCTATTGGAACAGGGGTAGTGCGCGCATGAAGCAGGGGCGGTCGCCATTCGACCGGCGGTGCACGGACTCCGAATCTGTTACTGTTGGGAGTCCTTGTGAAGGTGGCGAAGGCGTGGCCAAAGTTTGGGGGAGATTAGTGGCGGGTTGGAGGAGCACGACATTGAAAGATGGAACTCAGGGGATTCAAACAGATGTTCGATTCCAGTGATCGGACGGGTGGATGGGCGGATGCCGGCGGCTGTGGCTTCGTCTTGGGAAGGATGAGTGATGGCCAAAGTTTTGTGAGGATCCGACCAGTGGTTCGTAGGTGGCGAACTCACAAACTTTCAAAAAAACCTGGAACTGTTGTGGCTAGGAGAGTGAACTTGGGAGGAAGAAGAGAATGGAGGAGAGGGGAAGAGGGGAGGAAGGGCTCGGCTCTGGAAGGAGAAGAAGAAGGAGAACATCCGATAGAAGAGGAAGATTACTAGAAAACTATTTCATTACTCAAATTCATCAAATCTCTGTCTGTTCGTGACAAGGCTGTTAACGTGATACAAATAGGGTGAAGATTGGAAATGAACGTTGTTGGGTGAACGTTGCAATTTCCTTCTTCGTCAACAAAGAGACATTGGAGGAGTTTCCTTGTGGGCTGAGCGAAGGTGGCTGGAGACGTTGGTGTTTCCATTCTTTGGAGCGTTGAAGTCTATCGTTGATTTGGCTGCAAGGAGATCCTTAATTGGCTGATTTGAATGTTATTGCTTGCTTTGTTTCCTTTGGCGTGGATGCAGGTCACGACTGAGTATGCAGCAACTTGTTATTTGGAAAGTGTATTGAGCTTCACTTGTATCTTCGAGGCCTGTGATCCCTACCTCCATTAGTTCTCCCCGGGCGAAAAAAATTCTTCCCCGGAGAATTGTCCTTGCATAGGTGGAGGAGTTCAACAGTCAATATCCATAGTCTAAGCTGCAAGTCAGGGACACCCGTAGAAAATTCCCTTTCTCCGCCATACTCATTAGTAAGTTTGTCATAGAAAATCATAGGACTTAGAAAAGAACAAGGAATGATGAAATCAATATACTCAATTTCAATAAGAGCATAGTGCAAAGCATGTTTGAGTTCATTATGTTTTGTTAATGCTAATGGTGGCTTAAGGGTGTGGGTAGAAGGACCTAAAAGACAAGATTCAAGGATCATAGGGTCCTGAGAGAAATTTTCTAACCTTATGGGTGTTCCTAGGGGTTGACATTTAGGATCTAGGTCAAGCTCAAAAGGCTCTAATTTAGGATCAAAATATGGTTCAAGCGGACTTATGGGTTTGGGTTCGGTTTTAGGTTTTCTAATAGTAGTGCAATTTTGGGTTTGGGAACCTGTGGGTATGGGCTCTAGAATTGAAGGTAATTGTGATGGTTCTATTTCACTCTTAAGTTGAGACAAGTCTACAGCGGTCTCTATGGGCAACTTAGGGGTAGTTTGACTCTCAAACAAGTGAACTATGGGTTCTTTAGCTGGAATGCTAGACTCAAGTTGAGAACCTGTGGGTATGGGCCCTAAAATTGAAGGTAGAGGAATGGGTTCTACCTCATGGTTTGCCTGTTGAGTTTCACATGTGTTATCTGGGCTTGTTTTTGTTCCTATGGTAGACTCTAAGGTTTGTATAGTCTCTTGAAAGTAGGAGGGAGTAGGTACCTTAGGGGTTCTAGGTTTGGACCTCTTGATCTTAATCTTTGGGTTTTGGCACCTTAAGACATATGAATCATCTTGCTTTTGGTAATACCCATTGACATCATATAACCAAGGTTCTCCAAGGTGGACATGGTATGTACCTTCTAAGGGTAAGACATAACACCAAACTTCTAGTAGAAGGGTACCTAACAAAATAGGAACTAAGCACATATGGTTCACTAAGGTTTTGGTTCCATCATCCCTACTAATGGTGTAAGGGTTTGGGTTAGGCTTTGTGGCAAGGCTAAATCTATCAATGGTAATAGGAGTTATGAAGTTGAAGCCTATGGACTCATCTATGGCTACCTTACACATCTTATCTTTCATTTTGATGTAGGTGTGGAAAAAATCATTTCTAAGAGTTACCCTATATGTTGGGTGTCTCTCTAGGTATTGGCTGTGGTTTTCCTCTTGAGTTTCACATATCACATCTGGACTTGTTTTAGTCTCTAATGTAGACTCTGAGGTTTGAGCAAGTTTTTGTTGGAGTTGTTGGCTTTGTGTTCTAGGTTGGTCAAGTCCTTTCCTATATGTTGCCTTAATATGTTGTTCTACCATACTAGCTATTTGAAAAGCATCTTCTATTGTGTGTATGTGGTAGTAGGTGAGACCTCTCTTAATCTCAAAGTTAAGACCATCTATAAACCAGTTACGCACAACCCAAGGATGTTCTCTAGATCTACTCCTATGGTTGAGGGTCTTAAACTTTAAAATGTATTCTGCTACAGTCATGTTCTCTTGTGTAAGAAATCTTTTAGGGAGAGAGGAAGGATCATATTTTTCTCTGAGTTTATGAAGCATGTCATCCCATCTCTCAATAGGTAGCATATTGTCTCTTTCCAAGGTTTGTTCAATAGTGGTCTAGTAATATCTAGCAGATTCTTGTAAAAGTAACTCGGTGAACCTAACTTTGCAATGTTCAGGCATGGCAGTAGAATAAAAAAAATGCTCAAGTTTTGTTGACCAATCATTAAAATCCTTATGGTTAAGAGAACCACTAAAGGTAGGGGGTTGGAGTCTAGTAGCCATGAGATGTTTTGAAAACACAATATAACCTTTTGATAAATAGAGCTCCTTAAGATTTCAAAAATGATTTCAGCTAGTATGAAAAGATATATCTGAGAATAAACCAACTAGCATGCAAAACAATAATCAACTAAACATAAAAGCACATAGAAGTTTTTTTTTTCCTAGCAAATAAATTAACAAACATGCAAAAGCAACTAAACATTAGAGCATATAGTTTTTCTTTTATGCAAACAAACTTCAACAAGCAAATAAATTAAAATATGCAAACAAAATATCAAGTAACAACTAAATGTGAAAGCATATAATTTTTTTGTTTTTATTTAAATGCAAACAAACTATTAAGAACAACTAAGCATGAAAGCACAAGTTGAGAATGATTTTTTTTAGCAAATAAATAGCAAATTACTTAACTAACATGCAAACTAAATACAAAGAATCATGAAAGCATGTAAATATATATTTTTTTATGTAATGAGCAAAGCAAAGGATTGTGTGGGCAGACAAGAGTTGCCCACAACCTCGCTCTCATACCAAACTGATGTAGGACGGAAGCGTGTAACAATTCTACTGATTAAAACTAACTTTTATGATTTTTTTTTTCAGGAAAAATCAAATTCAGAATGCAGTCAGGAAACATCTATCAGATTTCAATGCTACAGAAAATATCATTTAAGAAAAGTAACTATATGTTGTAGGAGAATCCAGTAATCCAAAATTTGAACCAATGAAACCAAGTTCTAGAACAGCACTAGTTCTTTTCAATGACATAAAAAAATTGATGGTGAAGAGCTGCAACAATTTATAATGTTTGCAACAATATAGCTAGTCAGATTATTCAATAAAAAGCAGTGCAAAATCTTATCAGTCTTGACATTTTGCTATGCTTCCCAAGTTGATCTGCTGATCCTTCAATGGAACCAACTATTCTAAGCGATATAACTAAACTAGTTCTTTCTGGTCGTGCCAAAGATGAAATTTATAGGGTAGCCAGTCACGCTAGATCCCTGCACAAAGAAGACTAATCAGATTCCTGGAATAGAGAGTAATAGAATTTTCAGAGCATATTTAATTAGATATCAAAAGTTGATGTGTCTCACAGGTTGATCCGTTCGATTTGCATTTGTCCCAACTGATCTGCACGATGGAGGAAGACCTGGTCTTGCTATTAGCCTCAAGGATCCAAGCTAAAGGCTTGTCCAAGCGTATTAAAACCCTGCGACAATAAGCTTCATCAGTTATGTTTTACGAGCAAACAGAAGATAAGTAGCAGAAACAGAGTTATGGAACTAGGTAAGCGCGGCTGACGCCGATCAACGACGGCGGGGCATGGAACGCTCGAGGGTGGCGATGGGGACAAAGGAAGGATAAGGAGGCGTTGGCGTCATCAGAGCATCGAAGGATAGTGGTGAAGCGAAATGAGGACGGCGGCAGAAACACTGGCGGAGGTGGAGAAGTGGGTGTTCTGTTGGAACAAGGGCAGTGCGCGCGTGAAGCAGGGGTGGTCGCCATTCGGCCGGCGGTGCACGGACGCCGAACCTATTATTGTTGGGAGTCCTTGTGAAGGTGGTGAAGGCGTGGCCGGAGTTTGGGGGTGATCAGTGGCGGGTTGGAGGAGCACTACATTGAAAGACAAAACTAGGGCGGAAGGCTGGCGAGAATAGGGGATTCGAACAGATGTTCGATTCTGGTGATCGGACGGGTGGATGGGTGGATGCCGGTGGCTGTGGCTTCGTCTTGGGAAGGATGAGTGATGGCCAAAGTTTTGTGAGGATCCGACCAGTGGTTCGTCGGCGGCGAACTCACAAACTTTTGAAAAAACCTAGAACTGTTGCGGCTGGGAGAGTGAACTTGGGAGGAAGAAGAGAATGGAGGAGAGGGGAAGAGGGGAGGAAGGGCTCGGCTCTAGAAGGAGAAGAAGAAGGAGAACATTCGATAGAAGAGGAAGATTACTAGAAAAATATTTCATTACTAAAATTCATCAAATCTCTGTCTGTTCGTGACAAGGCTGTAAACGTGATACAAATAGGGTGAAGCTTGGAAACGAACGTTGCTAGGTGAATGTTGCAATTTCCTTCTTCGTCAGCAAAGAGACGTTGGAGGAGTTTCCTTGTGGGCTGAGCGAAGGTGGCTGGAGACGTTGGTGTTTCCATTCTTTGGAGCGTTGAAGTCTAGCGTTGATTTGGCTGCAAGGAGATCCTTAATTGGCTGATTTGAACGTTATTGCTTGCTTTGTTTCCTTTGGCGTGGATGCAGGTCACAACTGAGTATGCAGCAACTTGTTATTTGGAAAGTGTCTTGAGCTTCACTTGAAGTATTTGATGGTAGTTCTTTCCCCATTATTATGCTAGCATTAGGATTGAGTTTGCTAGCTTATTTGAGAGCTTCCGAGCCTTTGACTAGGGTTATCGTAGGCTCCACTTGTATCTTCGAGGCCTGTGATCCTTGCCTCCATCAGGGTCAATCCAATATATCTACCATTGATATACCCATATGTCTGCGTTAGCATCTCGTGCATAACCAGCCCATATACCAATCTCACAAGTACAAGAGTTGTCCCACATCCACTCAGGTACATCGACTGGAATAAGAGTTTAAACAATTATCATTCTTATTATTTCCTATCATCTCTTCCTTTTGCTTGAGGACAAGCAAAGATTTAAGTCTAGGGGAATTTGTTGACATATATGTTGGTGTTTATGCCCTTTGACTCGTTGTTGGTCTATCTTGTACTACTTGACATTGATATTTTATATATATCATTATGGAATTGTCATTATTATGCTATGTTTACATCTGTGACTATTTACTTGCTTGAAAATGCCCATGGAGTCAGATTAGATCTGTGCTCAAACTTACATCCCCAGTCAAGTACATGAGTTGACAAGGCACAACTCTGGTACATATGAGACTAGTATATGGGCTGGTTAGGCACGAGGTGCTAACACAGGCATATGGGTATATCAGTGGTGGATATACTGGACTGACCCGTTGTGAGGCTCTAACTTGGTGTCATGAGTTAACCTCACATGTGCTAGGAGATGTATTGATCCCTTGACTTGAGGTCATTAACTCTTCTATATGGTTAGGGACATGCTTTGATACAACCTAACACCTCACTGCAGTTGGGAGGTTATAACGATTGTCATTGGGTATATCACGACCCATATGAGAAGATCAATAGATAGACATAGGATTTGCCCTTTCTTCAGGGAAGCTTGGTATCCACGGGCCTCACCAATGGTTGCATGACTGAAAGTGTATGGTCATACCCTAATGATAGCCTGATTTAGTCATGATCATGAGATTGGGTGAAAACATAGTGGTGACACACTTTGTCTAATTGGATATCAGTCTGGCAAAGAGACTCTAATGCATCGGTATCTTGTTGCAATAATGGGGATGTCGCTGTTGATATTCATTCTGAAGACTTGGGTAACAATGATGCACTGCCAGGTGCCACTCACTACTTATGATGACCTAAGTTCATCACTACCAATGTCAAATGAACCTATTATTGGGAAACCCTGGGGATTTTAATATTTTAAAACATGCACAGCGTGTTATAACCCAGATTTTTGAAAAAATAGTTTTAGAAAACTTAGATTTTTGTTACATGGTTTTTACGTGATTTTTATGGAAAGTTTCAGAATTTATTTGAGTAATTTATTTTTGCACTCACGGGGGCTCAAACCGGCGTCGCGCGTGTTTTGCCATCTCAGCCCAACCACTATGCTGAGTTGTGGTTTGTTAATAAAACGCACCCATTTTATTTGTGTTTGATTTAAGTTGGTTCGGGCGACGAGTCGAATCGTCGTCGTCCCCGAACTTCGCGGTGACTGAGTCACCGCCGCACCCTTGCTATTTTTGGACGTGCTTCGCGTCTATTTAAGGGGGCTTCTGTTCGCCCTAATCCTCTGTCAAACCTAGAGGATACTCGAGCCGCAACGTGCCGTCATGAGAAGGAAATCAGAGCTAGAGGAGTTTGCCGGAGTTGTAGCCGTTTTCACCTTCTGTGCAATCAGCGACGACGATACCTCTGTTCTGGGCTACATTTTAGCTTCGTAGCAAGGTAAGATTACTTCTGAGAAGTTTTTGGGAAGTTTGGTTTAGGTTTAGATAGGTTTTGAGGTGTTGACGGCAGCAGCGCCACCGTCGATGCCTGTGGCTGCTGCGAGCGCTTCGAACGAGCATCGAAAGCTTGTCGTAGCTGGTTGAGGAGCTTCTCGGCGACGGCAGAAGTCACCTGGTGAAATCTGGAGGCGAACGGATGCTCGACACGCTCTCAGGAGCTTGCTAGCGCAAGTGACGGACACAAGTCCGGCCTCCTTGCACGACGGCGATGGGGCAGCGCGGGCCAGTGGCTAGTTTGGTCCGATTTTAGGTTTTGGGCTTGGTTTATTTGAAATAAACCACCCGGCTGAGTTTTGAAATCGATTTGAACCGGTTCAACAGATTGGGCAGTTCAATTTCAATTTCAGCCCAGCACTGGTATTCTGACCGGTTCAACCCTGATTCGGTCGAATCTGGGCCAGTTCAGGTAGTCGTTGGAAAGCTTATGAATATGTCTATCCAATGGTATCCTATGTGTCCTTAGATGACTTGTATATTTTGTGTAATTTAGGTTTTAAGTGTCAGTTTGGCCTGGTTCAGGTCGAATCTGACCAGTTCACTGCAATCCTGAGCGGTTCAGTGGGTTCTGTGTCCGGTTCACTGGAGCTAAGGCTGTTACCTAAGTTTTGGTGCATTTTCTATCTGTTGGTGGTCTCTATTTTATATTTCAGAGTGATTGAACTACTATTTGGCTTTGCATCATTTTCTTAGCTTTTAGAAGGTAAGACCTCAAACCAGATTTCTGTACATTAAAAGTTTGTTATTCTCAATGTCGTTGACTTGAAAAGTATAATTTCTATATATATCGAAGATTTATTGTTACCTGTTATTTGCCAGTCACACATGTTTCAAGCAAAGCACTGTTTTAGTATCCACGTTGTGGACAACATGACAAGTTTTCTAGTATCCACGTGTCTGAACAGTTGTATGTTTATTGAGCACATACCCAGTAGTATCCACTCTATTGTCAGACTGGTGTCCCAAGTTAGCATGCACCGGGATTCGTGACACATGGTAGCGCGTGTGTTCACCATGTAAGGTGAATGATTCACCTTATCATGCGTATTCGGGGTGACGACCCCACAAGTCAGTAGGTATTGCTCATAGTGTTTACTTGCATAATATTTTGATCTTGTATAAATCAATTGATTCAATTCCTGCAGTTGCAGTTCTATTTACAGTTTTCAGTATTCAGTTTGTTATAATCTTATTGTTCCCGCTTTTTGCTAGTTTCTTCCTCCTTTGGATCTAAGGGCTTACCCTTTCTTCTGGGGAGAGGCTTGCTTAGCATTTATTTGCTAACCCGTGAGGGATGTTTGTGCAGTTGCAGTTTAGGAGGAGTTAGATCATCCGACAAATCCCCACAAGTGTAGTTACGCTTGAAGTGCTTCAGGTGGTAAGAGAATCCATGAAATAGTTGTTAGTATAACACCCTTAAAAAAAAAGAATGGTCATTTGTGCTTGTTGTGGAAATGGTATGTAATATGATCTTCTTGTTGTAGTACTTTTCTAATTGCTGATTAAAATAGAAGAGCATTAAGAAGTTAAGTGGAGAGTAAGAGGTGATGAAATTCTACTTATGATGGTAGGAGAAAATTGAAAATATAGCAAAAAGGTATAAGGGAAATTGAACTCAACTAAGAGGGCATAAAGGGTAATAACTTTGCCACCTCATGCTATTGGAAGTGCCTTCTTGCGTACACCTCATCTCCTCATGCTTGAGGAGATAAGTATTGAGAATTTTTGTCAAGCCTCCCTTTTGCTTCGTTCCAGCCTTGGGGGAGAAGAAATCTTACGAAAGGGAAGAGGAAGAAAAAAAGGGAGAAATCCACTAGAAAGTGATTTTGGGCATATTAGGCAAGTTCTTCTTCTTCCTTTATACTATTTTGCCTATTGCTTCAAATTTATAAGAAATCATCTTTCATGATACTTGTGATTTCAATTTGCTTCTATCATGATTTGGTTCAATTCGGTTCTTGGAAGAATGATAAATGCTAGGTTAAAAGACCATGAATGCTTATGAGAAGTAAACCTAACCTTTCTTCACTGAAATTAGCATAACTTTGAATTCCTTGACCCAAATCATATGAAATCAGACTCATTGGAAAGAATACTCAATTATCGTTCGTTTGAGTCAGAGTTTGAATACTTTCGAATAGGTTATTGACCTTGTTACGTCAATTCATTCTGACCCTGTAAATCTGTTTTCACTGTTTTGACCTTTGTCTATTTGTTGATTTAGGTTCTCATTATGTGACCGTAAATACGCAAATTGAGTATTTTGATATCAAGCTCTCTCCATAACCTTCATGTAGAGACTTTATTTGTATTAATTGGTGTTGGGGTATGCCCTTAAGGCTAATGTTTGAGGCCTTGGGATTCTTTCAGTATCATGTATAAACTCTTATGTTTATAAAGGCAATGGTTGTTATTCAGTTTGTTACATTGTCTGCTGCAATAAATGTGCTTCTGAATAATGTCTCAATGCTGTTCAGCTTGGCTGACATGCTGTAATGTCCTTAGTCGAGATATCTTGGTGAACATGAGACAGCCTTGATATGTTTGAGACTAATATGTGTTCTCATCATATAGGATGCTTCGAGCATGGAATAAGATGTAGACTCATGGGTACATTGGATGTACTGGACAGACCCTACTAGGATATTCAATTGCTTGTCACAATGTGAATAATCCTTGTTTGCAACAAGTGGCACATGTCCTCTGACTTGAGATCACTTGTGTTTCTAAATGATGATTGTCATTGTCTTGAGGTAGTTTAATATCATTTGAAACATAATGGTTATAGACTATCTTGGATATGTTGGGGTCCCCTTCAAGGGGGAGCGAGAAACCCTAAGGTGAGTACCCCTTTCGAGAGGGGGGCGCAAGTGACCTTTCTTTGTCTTAGCAGCGGAATTAGGGTTTCACATTTGATCGCATGCTATACATTCATATGATCAACTTAAACATCAAGTGAAAGATGCGTTACCATGGCCATGAGAAGGAGGCGGCTTGGAAGCAAAGACCAAGAGAGATCTTCTCCACAAGTGACGCACACAAGAAGAGAGATGGCTTCTTCTTGTTGATCTTTGTGCTAGCAAAGATCTTCAAGTGTCCTTGCCGAATGGAAGGGATGGGAGATGAGATCTTGCTTGGGCGAGAGCTCCACACGTTCGTCCACCTCTTCTCCACTCGCAAATTGCAAGAAGCCAAGCGAAGTGAAGTCAAGTGGTGAACGGCTTGGCGTTAGGCGTTTTGAAGAAGAGGCCATGATGACTTACCATAAATGGAAGCATGCACTCATAAACGACCAAAACACCATCACCCTTTCGAACCATGCGTTCACATAAGTGAACCGGTTCTCTTTTGGTTTAATTGCATTTGGTTCAACAAACCAAATCAAATAAGCCCAAGCCCCCTTTGGTCTAGATCATATCAAACCCTAAGGTTCAAGATCTAACCGTTCATCTCCTGATGCTCCTGATCTCACCGATCTAGCATCACCTCTCTCGATCGAAGCTTACCGATCTCAAGCCCTAATCAATCAAACATGATCATACCAGATCTCACTTACAATCAGAGATTAAATCCCTTTAAACTGAACCCAAACAATTCAGTCCACACGATCTGACTCAAGTAAGCCATATCATCAAATTGTGCGACCCTGAGGGTTTCCTTTGAATGTCGGTAACGATAACTTTCGTTATCACGATCAGTGAGGGGTATCTAGCAACACATCACTGTCTCCCGATATAAAGGAAAGAGTCTTCCAAGACTACTCCCAAAACACAGCACAAGGGTGAATGCACTTCACTAGGCATACATGTTTCCTTTGCCACTGGATGTTCTTATTGGACAAGCGTGTCAAGCCTGTGACTCCAATATGATGAGCATGATTAGATCAGATGAACATAGTCACCTGGGTGTGGCCATACACTTTCTCAATCATCTCATTCAGGGGGGCCCCTTTAGAACACCACACTCCTTGAACAAGGAGACAGCAATCCTTTATCTATCACTAGTGTCCTAACCTGACTCATGATCATTATCCAAGATAGTCTATAATCATTATGTTTCAAATGATATTGAACTACCTCAAAACAATGAC
>JANTFE010002132.1:37915-50794 GCA_027562315.1 Costus pulverulentus
ATGTAACAACCTGAATAACAACCATTGCCTTTATAAATATAGAGTTTATACATGATACTGAAATAATCCCAAGGCCTCAAACATTAGCCTTAAGGGCATACCCCAACATACTAGATTGTTGTCTGTGTCAACTCTGCTTATCTTGACATCACTTCAATCAATGATCTCTCTGATCAGGTGAAATTTTCTAAGTATGTGTTTGGATTTCTGATGAGACCTTGGTTCCTTTGCCTGTGCAATCACTCCATTGTTGTCACAATAGAGATTGATCGGATCCATAGTAGCTGGAACCACCTGAAGTTCAGATATGAACTTCCGAATCCAAATAGCTTCTTTGGCTGCCTTAGAAGCAACAAACTCAGCCTCAGTTGTAGAATTAGCTATTGTGGATTGCCTAGAGCTCTCTCAGCTCATCACACATCCACACAATCTGAACACATAGCTTGCCTGCGATCTGAAGTCATCAAGGTCAGACTGGAACGATGCATTAGTGTAGCCCTAAAAACAAAGCTCTTCTTGTCCCCCATAGACCAAGAACAAATCTTTATCTCTTCTCAGATACTTCAGAATGTTCTTTACAGCCACCCAGTGCTGTAGACCTGGATTGGATTGGTATCGATTGGTTATGCTCACAGCATAAGCCACGTTTGGTCTAGTACACAACATCGCATACATGATCGAACCTACTGCCGAAGCATAGGGTACTCGACTCATGTCATCCCTCTCTGTCTGTGTGGTGGGACACTAGCTCTTGGAGAGTATAAGGTCATGTCTCACTAGAAGGTATCCTTGCTTATATTGCTCCAAGCTGAACCTCTCCAGGACCTTATCAATGTAAGTACTCTGACTAAGGGCCAGGAGCTTCTTGGATCTATCCCGGTAGATCCTCACGCCAAGGGTATAAGCAACCTCCTATAAGTCTTTCATCTCTAAACACTTCCCCAACCATGTCTTCATAGCTTGAAGACTAGGCATGTCGTTTCCAAAAAGTAGTATGTCATAGACATACAAGACCATAAATGTCACCAAGCTACCACTGAATTTTCTATATACATATACGTCATCTTCGCTTTTAATAAAGCCGTAATCTCTTACTGCCTCATCAAATCGAAGATTCCAACTTCGAGAAGCTTGCTTTAATCCATAAATGGATCTCTTTAGTCTGCAGACCTCATTGGCCTCTGTAGGATGGATGAAGCCATCAGGTTATGTCATATACACATCCTCTGTCAGCTTTCCGTTAAGGAACGCTGTCTTTATATCTATCTGCCATATCTCATAATCGTGATATGCAGCTATAGCAAGCAAGATTCGAATGGATTTGAACATGGCAACTGGCGAAAAGGTTTCATCATAGTCCACCCCGTGGACTTCTCTGAATCCTTTAGCCACAAGTCTACCCTTATAGGTAACTATGTTGTCATCCATGTCAGTCTTCCTCTTAAAGACCCATTTACACCCTATAGGTTTTACCCCATCAGGTAGCTCAACCAAATCCCAGACTTGGTTAGCCGACATGGAATCCATCTTGGATCTCATGGCCTCAAGCCATTTCTCGGAGTCCGATCCAGCAACCGCCTCATTATAGGTCCTGGGTTCATCCTCAATGATGAAGATCCCGTTGTGTTGGGTCGATAGCGACCCATACCTCTCAGGTGCATGACGAATCCTCCTAGACCTACGTGGGGCCTATGTCTAAGCCTCTGGTTGCCTAGCAACTGGTGCAGGTGGCTCAGGTTCCATCTCAATGTCTTGTGGTTGTATTTGGACCTCATCCAAGTCAAACTTCCTCCCACTGACTTCTTTCATGAGAAATTTTTTCTCTAGAAAGACAGCACCCCGAGCAATAAAATCTTTGTTCTCGCTGGGAATATAGAAGTAAATCCTTTAATTTCCTTAGGATGCCCCACAAACACGCATTTATTAGTTCTGGGTTCTAGCTTACTATTGTATCCCAACAAGTAGATAGACTAAAACATATCTAAGGTGTCGCGGCCAAAAACTCGCTGTTTGGCGTACGGGGACTTGTCACCCCCTGACACGGCTCCAAAGACTTGTTGTGTCACCAAGCTTGTTGTTATTTCCGCAAGTGCATAGATACTCGAAGTAATAAAGAAAGATATCGAACCACAGAGACCTTATTGTTAAGTACCAAATAATTGTATTCTTACTAGCTAAGCAATCGATTATAATGCAAATAAATGATAGGAAGAGTATAAAGATAAATAGAGAGAAACTAGGACTAGGGTTTCATCCACCTTAATTTCAATGACTAGATATGAATAAAAGGTCATCAATCTAATTTCATCATGATAAAGATGTAATTTACTTGATAAAGGTATTGTCTCACTTTCGTGCAGACAATCATGCAGGGACCAATCCTCGCTTTCGTGCAAGATCTTTCCCAACGCTGAAAATAAGTAAACCATCAAACAAAGAACTCAAGGATAACTTTTGTGCATCCGAATTCTAAGTTGATTATCTCAAGTGGAATATCAAGGATCACTTTCATGCATCCGAGTATGAATACAGGTTCTACTTAAGGTTCTCCGACGACTCGATCCTCACTTTCATGCAAGATCAAATCAAGTCTAACACAATAATTCATCCTAGATTCAAATTATTAAACATGGCTATAAGATCACTAAAAATCAAAATTCAAAGAACAAACCTAATTTCTTACGATTAATTCCAAACTCAATGATTTCTAGGGTTCCGAATTTCACAAACAACCTTTCAGTCTATTTTGCAAATTTCTAAAACATGCATGATAATATGAACTATGGAGAATTAAAGACAAGTCGCCATAAAAGCAGAATTATCATGATAAAACTATCTTAACGAAATAAAAGTCATCTTGGCATTAAAAATCAAAGGGATTACACTCTATGTCCCAAAAGATGTTTAAGCAAGCATTGAAGAAGAAATACAATGAATCATAGTCTTAAAGTGATCAGAAAACTAAGAGAAAGGAGAAATAATGTTACAACACGGCTGTAATAGAAATTACAGCTGTAATTTGCTTTGAAAACTCGCTGTGAATAGTGCCCGAGCCCTTCTTTCATTGATTCCTCCTCCAATTGATTTTTTTTTGCTCTGAAACTTCTAGGCTATCCTATCCTCCTCCAGGCGAAGCTTCTGTGTAAAAATCACGGCCAGAGATGGTCTCAACGCCTCCCAACGCTACGCCGAACCCTAAGCACCTCTATGTAGATTGCTCCCTCGATCCCCTCTGAAAATTAGGACTTTTGGTCCCTTTATCTTCTCCTCATCAGGACGAGTTAGCAGCTTCTTTTGGATCTCGATTTGGATGTCTGGATCTCAAGATATGGTGCGCGCAAGAATCGGGCCCAAAAAACTCGCGTGTCCAAGAAAAAATTACGGTCGTGTTTTATTTTACGGCAGTGCCATATTTTGGTTCTGTGTGTTGTGGGTCAAAATTACGGCCCATAAAATGTATTACGGCAGTGCCGTAAAATCAACTAAACTCTCTGGTCTGAATTGTTTAGAAATTACGGCCCATGAAATGGCTTACGGCACCGTGTAATTGTTTATGGCAATGCCGTAATTTCAATGAATATCTCTGGTTTGAAAGCGCTCCAAAATACGGCACCGTGTAATTGTTTATGGCAATGCCATAAAATTAGAAAAATTCTCTGGTGAAAAACTCCCCAAATAACGGCAGTGCTCTAATATTACGGTAGCATACGAAAATATGGTACCGTAATATAGATTACGGCCCTACTGTATTTTGGTTCGTGGCTCCATTTTGCTTGAAATTTATCATGTATCTTCTTCTTGATGATGGGAATTCTTCTATGTGTTTGATTTTGCTCGAAAACGCCTTAAAATCATGTCTTTTTACCTGAAAATCATGAAAAACTAAAATAGAAATAGATTTTGCAATATTTGATAAAAAAGACAACAAAATAGGTAAAGTGGTATGAATTTGACACGAAAAGATATATAAAATGGCATGAAATTTACTATAAATTTCGGTATCATCAAACACATAAGGCTCAAACTTTGCTTGTCCTCAAGCAAAAATCAAAAATTGATTAAAAGACAAACTTTTTAATGCTCAATAAATTTCTAAAATACAATCATCAATGAAAAATTTCATCAATTGTGTCACAAAACTTCAAATAAACATATCATTTTTAGAACTCAACCTTCTAGATCTACATCTCAATCAAATAAAACTCTACAACTTGTATAATAAATAGAATTTTCAATGTCATGATTTCACTCAATTTTCAGTGCAAATCTATTATACTTTTGTTTACAGGAATTAGGTTTCCAAGATCTTTTTCCACACATATTTTTTTATTCATTTTTTTTCTTTTTCATGTATTTTATTGTTTTTGCACAAATGGCATGTACCCACTCAGATACATACTTTTTATTTTGTCTTCAACTCTTATCTTCGGTACCACTATCAATTTTGCATAGTGCCAAATAGAGGAGTCTTATTCTTTTTCTCTCTCATTATCTTTTGGACATAGACTTCAACTCATGTCTTAGGTACCACTATCAATTTTACATAGTGCCAAGTAGGGGAGTCTCTCACTATTTTTATGGATCTTGGATTCTTCCTTCCCAACAAAAAGCAAAATAGACTAAACATCTACTAGGTTAATCAATTGATATCAATTCAGTAATCATACTCATATGCTTATTTTATTTAAAGGAGTAGTTTCACCTTTAGATCTTATTCCTCAAATTACACATTTACCCAAAATTTCATGCATCAACCAATGTCACATTTCAAAAGATATATATGCATTGAAGAAATAAATCTAACATGATAAGTTTCTTTCTAATCATGAATACAGGTTTATTCATCATCAAGGAAGATATTTATCAATGAAAATCTTTTAAAAATAGAATCACACCACAAGATAGTAGAAAGTGGATAATGAACAATCATATCATCATACAACCATATCGAAGAAATATCAGTGAGTGATACATCTAAAGCAAATAAAAGATGCAACCATATGAAATAATCATGAATATAAGAGAGTGCAAACGATACTCACAAAACTATATAGCAAGCTCTGACCAAAAATACATAAGGCTCGGACAAAAAATATTGTCGGGGCAGATGCTGCTAGGTCCATAGATGTGCCTTTTGAACATTTTTCCTTCACAATTTAACATACTTAAGGCTCAGTCTAAAAATAGTCTCTAAAGAAAATAATGATAAAAATAATTTTCTCAAGGGAGAATCAGATATATCATCGATGGTCTAGAAGGGTGCTGGTGGAAAGAGCTGATGCAGCAGAGAAGCAGCGGTGGAACAGATGCTAGCTGAAAAGCTGCTAGCAATGATGGTGATGGTGCCGACAATAGAGTGAGTAATCTCTAGTGTCCTGCTAGAGAATACAGTCCTGGAGGTGAGATCATCGGCAGGTGGGTGCCAGAAATAATGTTGCATAGATAAAAAAAAATCAGTCACTAATGAAGAGTCTACTGCATAAATAAATCAAATAAATTGAAATAGAGGCAGTAGAAGAAGTAAGAGTCTGCTGATGGTATAATCCAGTGTCTACGGCTGGAAACAATGATGTTAGAGGCAGATGCAGTGGTAGCTAGAGGTGGAAGATAGTTGCTTTTGAAGATTTCTGGATGTGGAGGCAAAAGGAGCTATAACATGTAGAAAGCAAGTAGAGCAGTCAGTGAATGTTTTATAAAGTAGCCATACCCAAAAATAAGATTTAATGATCCAAAAAGAAAATGGACAGAATCATGTAATAAAATAAAACTCGTTCTTTTCAGATGTATGAAAATCAAAGGATCAAAATCTATCAGGAATTTAGGGTATCAACAGAAAGAAGGCTAATCAGATTATAAAACTAAAAGCTGCACATAAGTTAATCAGAATCAAAAAGTTGCTATGTGTTTTAAAATTGTCAGAAAATATTTTCATGAAAACAACTAATCCTCAAGATAGAATGAAACATGAACTTCATATTCCAGGTGAAAAATCAGGGTTTCAAGTTATTAAAGCATCTTAAAAACTTTCAGCAAAAACGCTAATCAGATTAATCAAAAGAAAACTGCTGCAGAAATTAATCAAAATCGAAAATATGCTATATGTTTTAGAATGATCCATGGATTTTAAAATTCAGCAAAAATATCCAGATGATAGATAAAGATGAGTACTTCGTGATGGTGCCAAAGATCAAAATTTTTCCCAACCCAGTTTCTTAAAACCGCAGCGAGAAAACACCTACTCAGATAAATAGAATGCAGAGTTGAAATTACGGGCGTAAAACAAATTACGGCAGTGCCATAATGTTTACAAAAGTCTCGGATAAAAAATAATCAGCCAAATTACGGTAGCGTAAAGTTTATTACGGTACTGTCGTATTTTTCAAAGAATTCTTGGATCAAAATTGCTCAAAATTACGGTACATTAAAAATGTTACGTTAGTGCTGTAAAATACATAAAACTTTCTGTTCAAAAATGAGACGAAAATACGGTACCATAAAATTCATTACGATAGTACCGTAAAAGACCAAAGACTCTCGGGACGAAAACAGATCAAGATTACGGCACCGTAAAGAGGAATACGGCGGTGTCGTATTTTGCACAAAATTTGATTTTCCCAGCAAAATAAAAAGAAAAATTAATTCTAAAAATAAACTAAAATAAAACAAACTAAGCTAAGTGGTAATGCTTGGGTTGCCTCCCAAGAAGCGCTAATTTTAGTTCTATAGCTTGACCAAAAATCAAATATCATGGTGAAGTAGGTGAATCATTTCCAAAGTAAATAGCATGTAATCCGCTGTCCAAAAAGTTTAGCCACTAATCTAAATATCCAGAATTTCATAAAAATCAAGATTGGCATGGCTTTCTCAAATATGCAGAAATCAAAATCAATACTTTCAACTCCACTAAATGGATATTCAATAATCTTCCTAAATTTATCAGAAAGCAAAATCATTAGTCCTTTCTTCAAATTTTTATCTTTAATTGCCATAGGACTTTGATTAAAAGATATAAGTATTAGATCATCAAAATAATTTTTATGTCTCAAATTAGGTTCCTCAATAAAACATAAATTTTCAAATAAATCAAAAGAGTGAATATTAGATATGGGCAAAACATCATCATGGTGAGCTTCATCAATGTTTGTATTTTTCAAATCTTTTTCAAATTCCTCTTGCTCACAATCAAATAATTTATCAATTTCAAAATTATCAACAAAATCAGAATAAGATTTCTCTAAATTAGTCCCCTTATATCCTTCATCAAAATTAACCATAAATAATATATCATCAAAAGAATCAATTTCATCAAAAGAGAGTTTTTCAATCTCAATTTCCTCAAACTTTTCCACAAATACATTATCAAAGTAATCAATTTCACAATTATCAAAATCATACCGAAATGCATTAATGTTCACATAGGGCTCAATCTCAAAACAATCATAATCAGAGGGGGGATTTTCTAAATCAAGTTTTTCAGTTTCCAAATCAAACTCAAATAAACAAGCTTGTTGTGCTATCTGGGTTTCTAAAATTTCAGAATTAGCAGTCAAAGATTCTACTTGAGAAGCAAGCTGACTAATTATTCCCTTAAGATCTTCAATTTTCTCACTTTGATTTATCATGATTTGGTTTTGATTTGACATGAATTTTTCAAACATGGATTCTAACCTAGATTCTTCAGTGTCCTCAAAGTATGGTTTAGAAACATGATTTGGAGGAATTAAAAATTGACAATCAGAAGCATAATGATCAGAACATTTACAAATATTGCATCTAATAGAAGAAATAGAGTGTAATTTCAATTTATCTGCAAGAGTGCACCATGAATTATCTTTATATCTTCCTTCTAGCACGTATTCCTCACCTCTTTCAGTTGCCCAAGAGTTGTGATAAAAAGACATATCTTCAAATCTATCAAGAACAGAAAGATAATCCAACACCAATCAATCAAATTTTTCTTTTTTTCAGAATATATAAAAAAATAGAAAATCTAAAACACAAGCAAATTCATAAATTTTTAGAAATCACAGTTCTATCACAACTTGTGAAAATCCAAAACCTGCAAAAACAAAAAATAAAGTTAAATCTAAAATAAATAAAACTTAGTCTAGCAATACTAATAACTATTTTGATATTAACAAAACTAAGGTCCCCGGCAACGGCGCCAAAAACTTGTTGTATCCCAACAAGTAGGTAGACTAAAACTTATCTAAGGTGTCACGGTCAAAAACTCGTTGTTTGGCGTACGGGGACTTGTCACCCCCCGACATGGCTCCAAAGACTTGTTGTGTCACCAAGCTTGTTGTTATTTCCGCAAGTGCACAAATACTCGAAGTAATAAAAAAAGATATCGAACCACAGAGACCTTATTGTTAAGTACCAAATAATTGTATTCTTACTAGCTAAGCAATCGATTATAATGCAAATAATTGTATTCTCAAAGGATTCGGAGTTATGTCTCATCAAATAGACATAACCATATATACTGAAGTCATCAATAAAAGTGATAAAGTAGTTGTACCCTCCTTTGGCTTGTTTATTGAATGGCCCACATGCATCGCTATGTATGAGATCCAACAAACCTCCTGCTCTCTCACCAATCTTGGTGAAGGGTTTTTTTGTCATCTTCCCTAATAAACAAGGCTCACAAGTATCAAACTCCTCCAAGGAGGTTGAATCTAACAATCTATTTGCATGGAGTTGTTGAATGTGATTCTTGTTTATATGGGCTAATCGACAATGCCAAAGGTACACACCAACTGAACCACTTAGTTTGATCATTCTATGATATATGTTACATATTGAGTTATCCATGTCCAAGACATATAATCCATTGCACAAGGTACCCTTCCCATAAAACACATTTGCAAATGAAAAAGAACAAGAGTCCTCTTTTATTTTAAATTTATATCCTTTCCTTGCGATGCAAGGAATAGATACAATATTTTTGGTAAGGGAAGGTACATAATAGCAATTATTTAACTCTAATTAAAGCCCAAAAGGCAGGGAGAGCGTCAAAAGTCCTACAACAATAGCAGCAACCTGTGCTCCATTTCCAACACGTAGGTCAATCTCTCCAGGCCGCACCGATCTACTTTTCTTGAGCCCCTACATATTTGTACAAATATGAGCTTTGCATGCGATATCCAATACCCATGACATAGAAGCAGAAAGGTTGACTTCGGTAACATAAATATCTGAGCCAGAAGACGAAGCCTTGCTTCTCTTCTCCTCGTTCTAAAGTCGCACTATGTCAATCATGTGAGTTGGCACTCCACATGAATAGCACCTATTGTTCCTGACCTTTTCCATATTTATCTTCAATGTCTTAGTTAAGTCTTTTGGCTCAACACATTGAATGTTTACTTTCGGAGGGTTGAGCCCAACCAATTTATCGAAGAGCTGCCTTAGATTATAAATAATCACATAAGCACTCTTTCGATCATATTGCCCTCATAATTCAGGCGATATATCGGTTAGCATCAAATTAGCATCCTACAAAGCATCTACCTGATGCTTATTAAAAGCATCCTTCTCAGCCGCTGAGGTCGAGCATGGAAGTGGCTCAGGAATACGCTGCTCAAGGACATATAGCTTCCTCTCGAGCTTGAGGACCATCTTCAAGTTCCGATACCAGTCCATAAAGTTGGATCCAACCAACTTATCCCTTTCCAGGATAGATCACAGTGACCATCTGCTATTGTTTGTAGCCATTGATCTACAACAACCAAGATAGTAAGATTAGTACTACTTCGAATCATTTAATCTGGACTTGCATTGAATGATCATGGCTCCCACTATTTTAATCGAATTGACTACCCACAAAGTCAACATGGAAATCTGATATTTCCTAGTGAGATAGGATCCTTATTTCACATGAGGCTTCGCATCCCACGAGGGTGGGATGAGATGCACGAAGTGACTCATGCTTCTTAAGGGAGGCATGCCGGCCAATTGCATCCTGGCAATTCCCCTAAAGGCCGCCTCTAGAGTTCCATCATGTGGCCACCACATATGAAAAACTAGTCAAGTCTAACCTGACCGTTATGCCCAGGGCCAACAAGTTTCCTTGTGAAGGCACGCTCAGGTTTTTAACTAGACTAGGGAAACCATTGTCACCACATGCCTTCTAAAGATAAATGGGTATGTCGCACGAGGGTGGAAAATAGTGCACAATACCATTGATCGATAGCTTGACGAGGGCTACGTATCAGAAGGCTACAGACTTGATATTATTTTGAGGGTTTTTGAGGTCTCATCCTCTCAGTTTTATCTTTTGTCTAACATTACAGGCATGCAAACCTATAGTGATAACAAAACAATAAAACACATCTAGGCATGTTTTTTGTAGATATTGAAAGCAGTAAACAAGCGATGTGGTCATAGCCTAATCAACACATTGAACTTTCACATGCCAAAGGATGTTAAATGCTTGACCTAGGCGACAAGCCCCAACCAGACCTAACCTAGCAACCACTAAGCTTTATCTTCAAGTGTGGCTCTAAGGTCCTCCACACCAAGGCATAGCACACAAACCCTAGGGTTCGGCTAAGACCTTGGTGGCTCCTCCAAGCATGATGCACCATCATGCTTGTGCCAACAGGGATAGCTCATAAACCCTACGGTTCGGCCAAGCCCTTACTTGCACCACCAAGCAAGATGCCCCATCATGGTTGATCTGCCTAGATGCAAGCTTCATGAGGGATACACCCTTAATCTTCTTTGTGCGTTTACAAAACAGAAAGAAGCACGCATGCCTCACATAAATACATCGCAGGCATACAAGGGGCTTGACTATGACCACAACACGATGCACAACCAAGATATTTATTTCATGCTTTTCTATATGCTCATGAAAACATAAAACTTTAGTTTTAGTTTATTAGAAAACACGTCTTTCAACCTCAACGTCTGTTCACAAATCTAGGATTTTTTTGTTTCTCTCAGGAGTCTACAAGTGACGCATGCATGCTCCAAGCGCGCTTGCTGCCTACCCTTACAATCCTTAACCTGCTAAGATTAGGACAATCACCATGTCCCGTAATCATGACAAGTCCCACATAGTAGGTCTACCCTACATGCGTGGGGAGAAATTAATTCTCTCACATATGGGTCCATCCCACCATGTGAAGAAAGCGAAAAATCAAAGAGATCGAATAGAAGTTAGGAACGAAAAACTTACAGTTTTTCCTACTTAGAAAAACCCATGCACATATGCAAATTTTTGAAAATTTTTAGTTTCGCAAAGAGATTGTAATGCATCGGTATCTTGTTGCGATGATGGGGATGTCGATGTTGATATCCATTCCGAAGACTTGGGTAGCACCGATGCACTACTAGGTGCCACTCACTGCTTGTGATTACCTGAGTTCATCACTGCCAATGTCAGAGGAACCTATAGGGTCGCACAACTTAAAACTCGGGTTCTTGTACTGATCGAGCAGCCTAATGATCGAGTTATTGGATAACTCGAATCTCTTTGGGAGAATTCAACAGTGCCACTATGCCTGATGAGATGGAAGGGACTTATAGGAGCTAACTTCATTCGTGGGCCAGATGGGCCTAATGGGCCCAATAGGTCAAATGGGCCAAATAGACCAAGTAGGCCAATTGGGTCAAATGGGGTCAAATGAAGTATAGCATGGAGTATGGACCAATGGGCCTCCAAGCCCAATGGGCATGAAGCCCAGTTGGGGCGTGAGGCCTAATGGGCCTTGAGGCACAATGAGCCGTCAGGCCTAATGGGCCATGACAATAAGTTGCCTGACCCAATAGACATCATGGTGAATTAAATGCTGTATTCAATTCTGGGAATTAAATTCTGTAATTAATTTTGAGATTAATGATGAATTTTATTCTAAATTTAAATCTGAATTTAATTCTGAAATTGAAGAGTCATGCTATTAATGGCCATTATGAAACTTTAATTCAAGGTTTTAATGGGCCATTATGATACGTTAATTCAGGGTTTAATTCTATAATTAATTCTAAATTTAATTTTATAATTAATGATGAATTAATCTAGACATTAATTCTGAATTTAATTCAAAATGCGAAAGGTCACCATGATTTCTATAAAAGAGAGAGGGAGGGTTGAGAGTTTGTGCCTAAGGCTTTTGATGCTTGCTTTGTTCTCCTTGGCGCCATATTCCTCTCTTCTTCCCTCTCCTTTGGGCGGCTACAAGGTTGGACCTTGGTAGTGTTTTTCAAAAATCTTGTTCCTCTTGGCACATTCTCTACTAGTGGGTAGCGCAAGCTCTTGAGCATTTCTCCCAAAGGCGTGGATCTTCTTCCCAAGGCTACCACTAGGCGTGGAAGAAGAGAACTCAAGCGTTGGCTGTGTACGAGACAGTAGAGGGTGAACATTTGGGCACTTGCATTGCATCCTTCGCATCGCTTCAAGGTATCATCTCCTACTCACCGTGTTGATTCCTTCGCATGACTTGATCTTCTAGGTTTTTGGGACTGGCCAGTTTCGGGGATTGCTTCCACTGTGCACAGATGGCATGTGAGCATACAAGCAAAGCATAAAAACACCGTTTGAGTTTCGCAAGTTGGCTCTAATATCACTATTGGGAAACCCCAGGGATTTAAAAATTTTAAAGATATGAACAGTGAAAGCAATCCCCGAAACAGGCCAGTCCCAAAAACCCAGAAGATTGAGTCATGCGAAGGAATCGACACGGTGAGTAGGAGATGATACCTTGAAGCGAAGCAAAGGATGTGATGCAGGCGCCCAAATGTTTTCCCTTTGCAATCTCGCACACAACCTGTAAGATCCAAGAATCTTAATTCCTTGTAAGTACTATTCTTGATTAAATAAAATCCTTGGCTGTGATATTTTTCTATGTTTTGATTTTTGTAAACTCTAGGATGGGG